>CAFUXE010000304.1:283324-302013 GCA_903364295.1 Serranus cabrilla | reverse complement strand
TCTCTCTCTTATTTTAACAAAACTATGTTTTATGAACTCTTATGAACCCCCACCACCGCTCCTTTTAACTGGAGGACAATGAACAATCAGATGGATTTATAAGAGTGACCAAATAGTGCTCGGAGTAGGTCTACCTTAATAATAACCAACCTGATGTCATCAGTCTGTTTACAAATAACATGACTTTACAGTTTTTAAAAACAGCAACCCCTACCAGTTGCAGGACATCGTAAAGTGTGCTGCGATTTTGATGAATTTATGCTACAAAACCACTTTGTTAGGTTTAGGGCAAAAAAACTATGTTATGTAAATGCTGGAAATGAAGTAGATAAGAGCACAGCATGACTACTGGAAGTAGCATTGTTATATGATGCACGAAAAAGTTAATTGATGTTTAAATCACTTTGATTTCACATGGGACATTAAACCCATTCTCCTAATTGAAAGTCCTGGATTTGCTCGACTCATCCTCCCACCCTAAGTGCAACTTTTCTGCTTTACTGTCATTGTCATTCGTAATAACTACGGTTAATAGTGGGCACCAATAACTCAAAACATAAACATGGGGATGAATCAGTCATCAGTTTGCATGCAAAATTGGATTGGCTTATGCATTGCAGGGGATAGGTGAGGTTGGGCTGCAATAACTTACAGAAACATTGAATGCAATTGTTGCTGCAGTTGCTCAGTCCATTGCAGACTTAGTCAGCAACTACAGAACGATGTACTGTATGGAAAAGAAAAATGAGAAGTAGCCTAAGGCATTTTTGTATCGTGGCAATTCCTAATAATATGAAGCTGACTCTCAACTATGTTTTTGTTCTCTCCCTGAATTGTAAGGAGCAAGTTTGTGTTGGAAATATCAGTGTCCATTGCATTTTTTGTGTTTTTCTGATACATCCCAAAGTGCCAGCTGCTGTCAGCACATCACAGCTAAAACAAGAACATTGGCCACAGCTAAAGCATTGAACACCAGCAGCATGATCCTGCAGACAAAGGACAGAGTCATACTTATGAGTAGAGTAGGCCCAGGGCTCATTTGCTATTTTAGCTAGCATTAGCATGTAGCCCGGCATATAGTGTTGCTTTTAAAGCCAAAGAACAGATGATGCAATCTTTCATTAAAGTTAAAACACTTTGTCAGGCGTTCACATGTCACGAGCCATCCATCTATCAATCACCCTCCTCTATCCTTGCTTTCAAAGTAACTTCAGGTGAGTAATGCAAGGTGGGCATGTCTCATCAGTGTGCAGTACGGAGAGTAATAGAAAGACCTTTAGCTGACCTTCACAGTTGATGAATACTGCCTGGATTTCAAAGTGCACCTCTTCTGTTTGCTCCACACACTGAAATCAATGATGGTTCTATCAGTGCATGTATGTGTTTGTTACTTACCTGCCTGTAGCAACACTGAGTGATTTGATTCAAAGGGACTTTGAGGATTAAGAAATTCACAGGTAGCAAGCACACACCAACAGGATATCTGCCTGAGCAAATTCAAGAACATGTTTTGCAGAAAGCAGGGTCCGTACATGTGCTCACTGCTCTGACATTTACTGCTGCCCACTTGCAGGGCATCAACAAGCCACTTTTTCAGACAGAGGATATGTTTTACGGCACTTTTGCTGCCAAATTGACAGTTCTTTGGCAACAAAGCTGGGGGAGGCAGAAATATTTGGCATCATTATGCACAAATCCAAAATATGTTTTTCCTGGAGAAGGTCAAAAATTGAATGTAAAAGTGCAGTTCTCCGTGATGCCCTCTTTTGGTTGGGAGTGAGTTATTGTGAAGGAGTTAGTATTTTGCTGTCTTGGTTGTGAGGGTAGAATGGAGCGTGAGCTGTTACAGGCAATTGGTGCAGCATCAGCAGTGATGTGGATGCAATACTGGACCATGGTGGTCAGCTCTTAGTTTACCAGTCCATCTATGTTCCAACACTCACCTGCAGTCGTGAGCTTTGAAAGGGACCAAAGGAAAGAGATCGGGAATACAAATGGCCTTGATAAGGTCCTGTAGGGTATCTGGGTTCAGCCTTAGAGATAGGGCAAGGAACTCAGATCGGCGTTGAAAGCAGTCAGTTGAAGCAGCTCAGTCATCTGCTAAGGACGCCTCCAGGGTGCCTCCACTTGCTGGGGCTCCTGACACGTTCAACTTACTCTGGAATCAACCGAGAACACACAGTAGGAATGATGTGGCCCTGCGACCCGGTCTGGGATTAGCAGATAAAAATGGATGGATGTATAGCGCTCTCCTCCTCTATCTCACCCCTGTCGGTCCTAAGCCCTTCCTACCAGACAAGCAAGATTACTTGATATTAATTCATTTATTTACGATTCATTAATTTACCGTAATGGCGAAGCTTCACGGTACCTTTGCATCTGATCTTCTGGAACCACCCGCCTTCAAACAGACGTGCTCCAGGATTTTGGAGGAGTAATTTCGATTTCAGTCATGCTTTGCATTGCTGTGTGTGTTGGCATGACGTCACTGGGTCAACAAGTCAAAATATTACCATTGTTACAACACTTTTTTATATAACAGTAAAAATTGTGAACAAGATGATACAACAGGTTCCCTTTCTGTATCTGACGGGGAGCTCTGAGTGAATGATGAGGAGCTCTCATCATTCTACTGAGATTTACAAATTTGCTGCAGTGTAATCAAACATGAGTTCGAAATTGTGTTTGGAACTAAGTTTTTACCATCTTTATCTTTGGATCGGCATGCAAGCTCTGTAAAGTATGTAATTACTGAGATTAGATGGTAATTGGAAAAGATAAATGCGAGAGCAGCAATTTTCAGGTAATCACCTTTAAATTTACACATTTCCGCTAAAATTGCAACAGCAAGCAGTATGCCAATTAACACTATCAAGATCGTCATTATGAAAGATGAAATAAACTGAAAAGTTAGTGAAAAGTTACCAAAACTGTATGTTTATTTGTGCTCTTGCTTTTAAAGAAAACACAAATAGAAAGTTCCCACATAGCTCATGAGTCATTGCTTGGATCAGCAGTGATGATTATGTCCGGTCCACAGAATAGTTTGGTGTAAGCCAGTGACTAGTTTCTGGTCGGTCTTCAGTACATTGCCATTAAAAAGTTGCTAAAGCCAAAGTTGATGTATTCAATAAAATGTTATAACTTTAGTCAGCAGTTTTAAGAATTATTATTAATTCACTGCCTAAATATTTAAACCCAGCACAGTAGGACACAGTTTGTGAATCCGATATTTGAACTTAACTTCCATTTTTTTTACGTAACTGCACGGCTCACTTCACCCGCGTAGCTGCTTCCCTTCCGCCATTTCTGGTGATTTTTGCCCTAAAACTTGGTAAGTGGTTTTGTAGCCTAAATTCACAGAAAGCAACCGCTATCCGTACATGTATGTATAATGATGTGTATGATATTTTTGGAGCACTCCACTGTTACGTGTTTATGTAAAAAAAAATGATGTGAAATTACTGAATTCCGTGCTGGTGACATGTAATTTTCACACGGAATTCAGTGTTAAGAAGTTGTGGTCATTTCACATAATTTTTTGAGATCAGGTTGGGGAGGGGAGACAATTGATCACAGCTAGCTAGCTAGTTGTTGTAGCTTGTTCTTCTCCAGACGGATCAAAATACAACAAAAAATACACAATTTAAACACTATTAATAGATGTCGTACCATGACATGGTGGTACAGGTTGCTGATGTAAACTATTTTTGCCAGAATGTTTTTTAATGCAAATGCCAGTTCAGCCAGTTTGTATAAAATTAAACCAGTTTAAGGTTGTAAAACATCCATAATAAACAAAAGTAAACCTTAGCGCATGATATTTCATAAAGTTTTCAACACTTGTATAAGTTTCCATTATACTAACTGGCAGTTAGTTTGGTAACATATTGGTGGGAGAGGAACTGAGCCTTTATCGGCGTCAGACAACAGTGGGTGTCCTGTTAAAAAAGGGAAAACATTGACAAAATTATAAGACTGCATTAAAGGGTGGAAGTATGAAGCTACAGTTACTGAAAATAATGGTCTCATTGTCATTTGTAAAAGGATGTCTTCTTGTACCATCATGCTGTGTCAGACTAGTAAATATTTCATCTAAGACAATAAGAAGAAATCCCCCCAAAACATCCAAATGGAGCCAGGACATTAAACTATACTGTATAACAGTTATGTTCAGTCATGCTTTGGGACGGATGGTGTATAGGTTTTCTGTCATCAGAATAGCTGTGACAGAAGCAGCAGGAATGGGCAGACAGACATGTACCTGCACTTATCTTGTCCTTTCCAGGTGGCCCATATTTCCACAAATGTCCAGTCAAGGCAGCATGCCAAGCTTTCTCTTAGAATAAACTGCAGCATCATTTTACCACCCAGCTTCAAACTGCTGTGTGTGTGTGTTCAAAGCACAGCCCTGCAAATGCCTGAGGCAGACTACGCCAACCAAACTAAAACTAAGGTGTTTTTTTTTTCCATGTACACATTTCGCACAATGGAACCTTTTTTTTGTCTCATGCTAAACTCATGTTAATTTATGGTTTTACACCGAATCTTAGACTGCAGGAGGTAGAATGCCAATTTAAGCACTGAATATGAGTGAATAGTCATATCTAGTTTGTTTGGTTGTTTTTATTTCTAACCTTTTGATTTCAAATAAAGCAGCTCATATTCCAGTTTAATTGACGAGTACTCTAATGCTAAAGTTGTCGATATATATGTCAGACTACAGAGCACCACTGAGGGATCCATAACAGAAGTATGGATTTACTGTATGTCTGAATGAGACATTACCATATTCTCTGCCAGTGTCTTATACTGTAGGATTTGGAGAAACAAACTAAAATGAATAAATGACATTAATGTATGATTGGAAAGCCACAACCATCCAGTCTACAAACTGAAGACAAAAAATGTAACGCTGTATTCTGTCTAATTGCCAGCAGGTCTCATTTTCAAATGATTTTAGGGTCTCAATCACTAGTTTCAGGTATTTTTCAATACAGCATTATGGTTCTTATGAGTGAATGAGTAAAAAAGATAAAGCACAGAATGCTTTAGGGCTACTGACTGACAGGCAAGTAAGATCATTTTCTGATTGACTTTCAGTTGCCCCTTGCTGGCCATTACAAGGAATGTAGGTTGAAGGAACTTCCACATTGGCTTCGCTTCTGCTTGTCAGTTTCCTTTATTCAATGACAATGAAGACGTATTTGCCGTAATACACGTCCCAACAGTATATCAGACCTTGGACCGCAGCTTGTGTTTTCCTTGATAAATTGCCTGAATGATGCTTGAGTGAGAACAGTGTGATGACACTTTATGAGTGTACAGGTATACTCACATCATTTCAGTTCCCTTTTCCCCAATGAATTCATCTTCCATACACTTTCAAATCAGAGAGAGAGAGATTTCCACTTTCATCACCCTCCACCCACCATGCTGTTGCTCCTTACCTCCGAAACAAAAAGTGAATTTCCTTAAAGCTTGCAGGCTGCTGTTTTAAACAGAGCACAGCTAGTGGGTGCAGAATTATAGATATCTGTGTCTCCCAGTGAGAGGAGCCTGGACGGACTCTTGTCTATACAAAGAAGCCTTCCGTGACAGCCCAATATATAGTCTAAGCATTAAGGGGGGCCTCTTTCTTCACACTTCTCTGACTTTTGCTCAGCTTCTTAACCTCAACTGCATACCGACACAGAAATACAACTTGTTCTTTAGATTTTCTTTTCCTTCCTAAGATTTGCAGACTTGCATCTATAAAAGACCTGTCTCAAAAGTCTGAGTCTTCCTCTCAAACTTTAGTCATTCCTACTGTGGGTCAGTTGGTAGAGCGGTCACCCACTGATCAGAAGGTCGGTGGTTTGATCCCTGACCATGGCAGCCTACATGTCGAAGTATCCTTGGGCAAGATACTGAACCCCAAACGGGTCCCGATGCTGCGTTCATCTGTGTTTGATTGTACAGTATTCCTGATGGTGGCAGGTGGCACCTTGTAGGGTAGCCAGTTAGGGGCACTAACCCTAACCTCAAGGCCTCCAATTCAGCCTTATTAATATATAACTTATGCAATATTGGCCCTCATTTATGAAAGGAGCATACAGCAGAAAAGTGGTTGTTCGATCATTTCTACACAAGACGCGACATTTATCAATCTGGACGTTAGCAGACGGTGCGATCAGATCTCACGTCAGGTCTCAGCTCGTGTACCCAAGTTTGAGTCAGCGTGAAGTCATCATGTCTGAGTCTTATAATTGTTATAGGCTATTTCGAAGCCTGGAAGGGATAAAACTGTGTGGTGTTTTTTTTTTAAATGGTGACAAACCAAAGCATGTTATATTGTTTATCATTAAAACATCATTAAAAATAAATAAACCCCGCAACTGTAAAATTATTTAAACAGGCTACTGGCTAATTGGTTCAATTTCTTCCTCCTTCTTCTTCTTCTTCTTGATAAATTCCTCTGCATTTGGAATTAAAACTTACTTTAGAGCATTATTTATCTCCTGCAACCAAAAAGCTGTGAAAAATGTAATAAATGTAAATGTAATTTTAAAACATTCACTGAACTTGTTAAAGTATATAACTATAAATACAAAAATATACTTTTATTTCATAACCCCCCGTCGCTGCCCGTGTCCATAGCTGCTTAAAATATCTATTTCGATCATGATTTCGCTCCTATCTGTTGATTTTGATAACGGTGCAATTTGCAAAGAAAGGTGACTTTTTAAAAAAAGAAGAAACAACTCTCATTTTGGCCGTAATGCATCCCTCAGTGTCGTAAACTGTTGGGGTGAGGCTGTATATATTACACATGAACTCTATCGTAAGATGATATATACACTGGGATCTGCACTGGTTTCTACACTTGACTGATAAATGAGGGCCACTGTCTTTGTACAGTTTATGTAAAAAAGGACGAGCATATTATTACATTGTTTAACTGACGTTTTAGACAACTTCACAACTCTTTTTTTTTAAATAGAACTGGTGTCTGTTTTTCCAATTCAGAGCCAATCATTTTCTTGTGCATGCATTCATGAAGTCTGAAGAGGTCAAAACTCCTGCAAGACTTGTAGTATCCAACTTTATTGTAAGACCGACCAGTTTCAGCTCGAGGTCTTTATGTGGGTTATCTATGACCTCATTGAGGGGTCATCCTGACTCTGAAGAATGGTGCATTGCATTTTGACCTCTTATAACATCCAGAATTGACTACTGTAATGTGCTCCTCTCTGACCAATGACAGCAACAAGAGGTCTCCATCTGGTCCAGAAGGCAGCAGCCAGACTCCTTACAAGATCTAAGATTGAACAGCTGTCCCTTTGTCCTCTGACAGATATTATATATAATTTATTTATTAACTAATGCTGTCAAAATTAACATGGCAATTTTTGCAACTTAGTTGAAATATTTCACACAATTACCACAAAATATTACCCCTTACTTTAACTATGTGGATGAAAATGGATTCCATGGTTAGACTGGTAAAATATCCATTATGACTAGCTATGGTCTTAAAAAAGGAAATAGTCTCAAATTTTCAAAGCAAATTGTTTGATTAATTACTAGTTGTTGTTTTTTTCTTTAAAAAAAATGACAGTCCTAAATTCTTATTCTTATTATTCTTATTCTGTGCCTGTGTCCATGTGTGCATGTGTGTGTGTGTGTGTGTGTTTTACATGTGTGTCTGATGATATATTTTAACGTGAAAAGTGTTCAGAGAGTCCTGTGGTTACTTACCGCATTTTGCAGTTTATGAATAATGCAGACCGTCTCCTCGAGATGAAATGTAATGACTTTATGACCCTTCCACACACACTGGAATCAATCAAACCATGAAGTCTACTGCAAAACTACTAAAAAAGTATCAAACTTAAAAATTCTTTCTGTGTCGGTGTTGCTGGAGTTGCATGCTGCCCCCAAGTTGATCGACCCAATGGACAAAGTCTTCACCTGTGGCCATAATGAGCACCTAGACCAAAAAAAAATACAGGGAAAAGTCAAGTTGAAAACATCAGGACTCTCTTATGTCCCCCAGGAAGCAGACAGCCTCCTCCTCCTACTCAGTGGAAGCAGAGATAGAGGTGTTGTAAGGCACTTAAGGCAAGCACTCGAAATGCAGAATGTCCTACAGCTGGGACACAAAGTTACAGTGTCTTGGATAATTCTGCAACTTCTCATACTTATCTTTACAAATAAATCAGCTTTGCATTTCTGCACTACAGTGACGCATTTATTGAGTTTAATATTAGTCTAATTAAATACCTAATAATGAAAAAATATTTATGATGCAGAATTTAAAAAAAAAACCTTTTTGGACTTTGGTTGTTAAGTCGGAGACTGTTGAAAGAAAATTTGGAACACAGAAATAAAGGTAAAAAAGTGTGTTCGAGTATAGCCATTACTTGTTTAATATCAAACCATCTTGAAGAACTTCAACATATAATGAAATGATCAAAAGGTATCATCAGCTGCTCTATACTATTATAATTGAGGTATGAGCTTAATGCTAGTAAGACCCATCAAAGTATATTTCAAGCATGTTTTCTTCTGTCTGAAACTCTTTCCTGATGTACTTCTGGTTTTGTCTGTTATCGAGCAATTATACAGAACAAAAACCTTCCATACATCCACCAATGAACAGCCTTTTCAGTTGCGGACACTGTGTAGTGTCTCTGGCACATGGCCTCAGTCCCGCAGCTCCTCTAGCAGCATCTACTGAGACACAGATAATAAGGAGAGCAGTTAACTGAGCACAGGTGCCCTTCCTTTGGATTTCCCCAGACTCTCCCGTTCTCCTCACCAACAATCAATCCAACCCTGCTTGCAACAAATAACACGTGAAATATTGCCTGTAGCTAATTTTTTAAGCTCTGTAAAAGAGTTCCCTAAGCTAGAAGGAAAAACTTTTCAGACAACACTCTGAAGCAGTGTAGCAGAATAGCTGAAGGCCAAAGTTGCAACAGTATGTGTAAAGCTTGGTGTAACTTTACCTGTGTGAGGTGTTTTTTTAACCATGCTAGGTGCAGAACTGTTTGTAGGAATGGCAGTTGGGTGATTGGTCCAGACTGAAATATCCCAGCTACTACTTGATGGATTGCCGTGAAATGTTGTAGACATTCCTGTAATGAGATGCCAAGAGCCCAAAAGTGAAAGATGCTGTATGAACCATAAAATTAACATAATATGTCCCCTTTAACATTATCACTGTGAGGATGTTAGCATGCTGACATTTTCATTCCACTCACTGTGCTTACAGCCTCACACAGCTGCTTGTGCGGCTAATTGACCTACACATATGCTGAAAATGCAATATAGTGAAGACACTCAATAAAGTTCACTGATGACTAATAGCTGTTCCCTCTATTGATTTCCTTTATTAAATCTATACTCTTAAAGTAGATGAAGATAAGGAGAAGATTATCAGGAGAATGTGTCTCGCATTTAATACATTACAACCCACATGTAAATATACTTTGTGTGTTTTTTTTTTAAATTATCTGCCAGCAGGAATCTATCCCAGGCCCACCAGTTGGGAAGCGATCTCAATAACCACTTGACCGTCTGCCATCCATCATTTCACAAACATGCCTTAATTTTTGCACACTGCCTCAGCTCATCACTGTATGCCATTATACTGAGTCCAAATACTTAAAACCTCACTGTCTGAATGGACATGGCAGGGAAACTGGAGGGTGAGGCATTTGGGAAAAAGAGATGAGCAATGAGTTTTCCACTTTTATGGCCCATAGCATTATAGCAGTTGACACTGAGAATAGGGCGATGGTAAATGTAGTGACTTTTATTTCTTAACCAATCATCTCAAATGGACAGCCATTGATGTAGAAGAGCCATAACCCTGGAATGCATACCTCTTTAACTTTTGGAGAACAGACATAAAAGAGATAAAGGATGTAAAGAAGAGTATCCCAGTGGCGATTAAACATTAATGACAGTATCAATCAACGTGCCACAGTAGTAATTGGTATTGATCAAAGTTTCCACAGTGCAGCATCCTTTTACAAATGCAGATTTAGAGACAACAATTACCGTTTACTGAGTCTAAGCAATAATTCGTCCACATTACAGAATGAAAAAATATTATTATACTGTAGATCAGAATGAAAGATCAGCACACTTGGAAATAAAACTAGATAAATGAGTAGGGACAATACAGTATATCCTCAAAGTTGTCCCAATCAATGCTGTGTTTTTAACAATGGATCAAATGACTATGGATAGATGGGTTGATCGTAGTGAGGATAACAAATCCCAAAAGAATTATCCCCCAACTCTGCAATTCTCCTCACTTAAGTTTGTCAGGTTGCCGGAAACATAACTCCAAACTAGAATGACTTCCAAAAAGGCCACTGAGGCATTCATGTGCTCCCTGGACAGTCCCATGTTCATAAAATTTAAGTTGTAATGTGAAAACAACATGGACACTACAAAGATGTTTTTTTTATGTTATTGCTCAAAATGTTTAAACATGTTCAGGGCTGTTTTCAGTATTTACAAATAGTAAAGGAAATTAATCAGATAAATCCTGAAATATGATTGGGAACACATTGTTTTACATTATTCTGACATCATATGAATCCACTGCAAAGTCGAAGACATACACTGTCACCTGTGGTGTCCCTCAAGGGTCGGTTCTCGGCCCCACCCTGTTCACCCTCTACACTTCCCCTTGGCCCATCATCAGCCAGCATGAAATAGCATTCCATTGCTACGCTGATGACACACAACTCTGCATAAAAACATCACCATCACCATCTTCACTGAGCACCTGCCTTGAGGAGATAAAGGCGTGGATGACAAAAAACTTTCTTCAGCTAGATAGCTGCAAAAGGGAGGCTATTTTAGTTGGCACACCACACCAGGTCCAGTCATCTCCCATAACACACATCACCTTCTCATTCCCCTGTCATTTACAGTCACCCAACCTGGGTGGTAGATTCAACACTTTTGACACCGACATTAAAAATCTCTGCAAGAACTCCTTTTACCAACTTAGGAACATTGCCAAACTGTCATGTCGCATTCCATTACATTTTTATGTCACTCCCCAACCGTGGTCAGAAAGCATGTCATGTAATACACTGTTAAAAATATTGATATAGTCTCTTAATAAAAAGCTAATATGTTGCTTCATCTTTTCCAACACTGATCTCATGGGTAAAAGTACATGGTTTGGTTGACTGATTCTTCGCATCACATTACAACATGTAGTGACACTACAAGTGTGTCCATGGATGGATGGACGGACGGACGGACGGACGGGTGGATGGGTGGATGGGTTTACATTGGACTTATTGGAATCTGACGAGTTGAGAGTGAGACCGGCCTGGAAAACCACAATGATCCTGGTCTGATTCCAGCCCAGGAAACTTGTTTGCCATCAGCCCCCTATCTCCCTGTTTCAGAGTTTAACTATTGATTTTGTTACAGTGGTTCAGGTTAGCACAGGCCCTTTTAAACAAACAGTGTAAGCCCAAGAGTGGCCTCAGGGTGAGAGATTCCCACTGAGCTCTTGTTAATGCAAAATTAATTGCCCTCTGAAATATGCAACCAAGGTTGCACTCTGGAGTGATGCAGAGTGTGTGCACAGCAGAATGCAGCCAATGCATCATGTCACAAGTGAATGTGCTTTATTTTGTGGGAAACAAAGAAGCCAAAGACAAACAAAGAGAAAGACAGAGGAGGGAGGGTTTTCGAACAATATCTGGAGTGCAAAGACACTTACATTCAGTGCTCGAGTATGCAATGTTCCAAGAGTCTGATGGTTAATTTCAGAAGCATTTCTAACCAAACATTACCATCCACTTCAAACAGGCATGGAATACCCGAGAATATTCATTTTACTGCTTTAGCCTTCTTCTGTCAATGTTCATTTCCAGGTTAAATAACAGTCATACGAAAGGACAGTTGCTATATTTCCCTCTTATAAATCCAATATAATGTATATTGATATCATCATCTTATTTGCAATGTTCTCTAGTATTATTTAAAACACTACGAAGAGTAGACAGAAGCTGAGAAATACTTACATTGAATTACAGTAACATGTCTAGTTGCTAACTATACATTGTAGCGCAGCAGTATTTGTTATTTGTAATATAGATTGGTGCTATATAGATACTGTGAAAGTATCAAAAATGCTCAAGCCACGGAGAGTTGCACACAGTATACAGAAGCTGAGCCGTTAAATGAACTTTCAGGATCACAACTATGAAGGAATAAAGTGCCACTACAGTGCTGTTACAGTGTAGTCCAGCTGCAATGATGGAGCCAAGAGCACAGATACTGATGATCTGAAAACACTGACCCATCATAGTAGACTGTGCTTTGGAGGGGCCCTAAAGAGACAAGCTCTAAAAGGCTTCAGATAGAGGGTGAATAGAGGTATATTCAGACAGAAGAACATTCAGACTAATAGCTAGTTCTTTAGGCAAATGAAGATTGACAGCAAGTCCTAACCCTGAGGATTCCACATGGTGTATCTACGACGCGTCCCACAAGAGTCTCTCCAGTCTGCTCCAGTATAAAACTGCCCTAACTGGACTAATTGATGGAATCAACATAGAATGTAGGCGACAGTACAACACAATAGCCACCATAAACCGAATCAGAACAAAACAAACCATTAACCTACTACCTAAATTGATGGAATCACATAGATCATACATGTGTTTTATCATAGAACGGGGTTCAGCCATTATAACATGTACCATTTTTTAATGTCAATGTGACTAAAATGAAAAAGGCTTATTACCCTGTCTGACACAATTTGATGATGTCACCAACTTCATTGTGCCCACAGAAGCTCTTTAATGGTCCACTGCCCTCTATAATTTGCACACCATAACTTTTTAAATCACAAATATGAAGCTAATAAAGAATTACTGCAATGGTGCAATAATGCCAGATGCCCATTATTGAGCATCTCACACGTTCCACAGAGTAGAACAAAATAACCACAGTAATGAGATTACAGTTTTAGAACATTTGGATTATGGGGTTTTTGGATAATGCTGGCTGTAAAAAAACGTCCAATCATCCTTTTTTTTAAATTACATTTCATGCATGTTGATGTCACTCTTGTCCACAGTGGCATGCAGTAAAATAAAATAAGCTTACACTCACTGTCATATTGCTGGCAACCACTCATGTTACCTTGAATTCTTAAAGTAAATGTTGTTTTACTGGCATGCCTCTATTGTATAGACGCAGCAACAAACCATATATACATTTATTTTGTCCATTGACTTTCATTTATTAGATATTTTTTTCTATTTTCAGATTCTTTGTTTACCATCGAGACATGAGAGAAAAACATCGTTTTATTAAAGAATTCATAGTAAAACAGGGTAAAGCAGGTGTGCATGTCAGTGCACGTGAATTTCCAAGTTAGAAATGAGAACAAGGAGGCTCAGAAGCTGGACCATTGATGTGCTCTGAATGGCATTTAAATAAGCACAAACTGATTTATGACCACATGTAGCTGGATGTAAACATGATCTGAAGACTACTTGGACTACTGTTTATTTTGATTTCGAGTGGTTGATATTCCCATTTGTTTTTGTGCACGATCTTGGAGCCTGGGGGGGCCACAGAGATGCGTTTTTTTGCCGCCCTGCTTGTGAGGCGGACAGCTAGTGGATCGTGAGGAAGGATCAGGCGAATGTGACCATTTATGTTTCGGCCTAACATCGCTGACACAACCTTTAAGTTAAGTTATATGGTCTTTAATTTCCCCAATTAGAAATGTATGCTGCAATTTTCGAGTAAAGCCCAACCAGTATGAGGACAATACCAATACTGATTTTAGAGGCGAAAAATTCACTGGCTGATATAATAAATATCTGAGCTGGAATGACTCAGAGGGCTGCTTTCTTAAACTAATTAAATCTTAAACCACTATTATACACTGTTATACATCATATGAACCACTTCTAGAAATGAAAACTGAGAAAAGGAATAAATAGAAATATGACACCATCTCTTTAACACCCGCTGCAAACGATAGATACCAATTTGAATTTGATGGGTAAATATCTGCTGATACGGTTGGTATCTAATTTTCTACAATTCTACATTTTGAATTTAAGTGTACACAATGCTTTCTTATCACAGATTAACTGATTAACTGAAGCCCTGATTTTGTAAAGCAAAAATACATGTCAAAATTAAAGACAGTCAGCAGGGATTTTACTTGATACTAAGAGTGGATTAACAGTTGGACCGGCATGACATGTTGCTGTTCCCAGGAGACTACGGTCAGAAGATGATTTTGTTTTATTTGGGACAAAATTCCTTTGTGAACTATGGTTCAATGTACAAATTTAAAGGAACATAGTATTGTAAATAAAAAAAAGCAGAGACACGCTGCCTGTTTTCTAAGTTGTAATTTAATTTATGTTTCACCTCGAAGTGTAAATAAAGGTATAGCTAAAAGTGAAACTAAGGCGAGAGGTTGTGACATTCAAAAGAATGTGTTAGTTCAGGCTTGGCATGGCTTGATGTGTGAACATTTGCACAAGTTTGCAGGATATATTTGGGCTGCTGCTTTTCTCTCTCAGCGGGAGCTGTGTAACATTCTCACACTTAATCAGAATTTGCAGAGAAGTTTAAGAGACAAAGGAAAAACTGTAGCTGGATTAAATACTGGGTAAAGTAGCAAAACTTATCTATAAAAAATAGCTCCACTCTCTGGGAATGATTATATTTTTACATGGTGCAGATGCAATATATACAATAACAAGTACATAAAAGAAAAAAACATCACTAAATACTGACTGCAGGAAAAGTAAGTCCAGGAAAGAGCCATTATTAATTCCATACCAGTCAGGAAGGAGACAGTTCAATCAATAGACTGCAGAATTATGTCTTTGCAGCATAAGGTCATGTGTTATGAACACAATTATAAATAGCTGCATATAGTTAAGCCAGTCACATGTCCCTTGTACTGTGTATGGTGGCTCTCTAGTATGAGAAGCACTGCAAGAAAAGACCTGAGTTTTAAACCCTCCATTTTTACACAGTGTCCGAACTTTATTTGGAATCTGGGTTGTGAGAAAGTAGCTTATATGAGGAAAGAACTAAACACCGCCTGAGTGTGTCTTTAAAAGCACACACAAACACACCTTTTTTCAGCCTACCTGATTCCAATATAAAGATGGTCTGCGATGCAAAAAAAAAAACTATAGGGTTACATATTATTTCCAGCTACACCCGTGTTTCTCCTGATATTAAGGCATGCGTGTACCTTTAAACATAATAGACTTGGCCTTTGAGTTCCAATATTCTCAAAAAGTTGCAGAACTTGGAGAATGAATCATGCAAAATCAAACAACATATCACATTTATTTATAAGTAAACGTGAAGCGAAAGTGACACATCCCAAAATGATGGTGAATAAAATGAATAGAGCAGAAGTTTCTACCTGCAAACTTTTTACATCAAACAAACCCCAAAAAGTTAGCTTTTGCTGGTGTAGTCAATATAGTGACAGTAATAATGAATGGCTTATTTGTTTAAATTTGTCAACAAAGACAGGGCACATTACAGTGTGGGTATATTTACTGAGGCTGTGCATGTGTAGCCAACACATGTGTGTGTGTCACTACGCGTGCACTGGTCTGCCTCACATACTTATTGTCGTATGAGCTGATGAAAAACTGACACGCCAGACAGAAAACAAATCATGTCAACCCAGAAACTCAGTGACAGACACGCAGCTGTCACTCTCTAATGACTGTTAAAAAAATAGATGCTGAAAATTGTTTGTCTGACTTGGAAATTTATGAGACTCCATGAGGCAATTTCCTTTCAGAAGTTGTTTTATTTTTCACAAAGAACATGAATGAGTTCTTGTGAGCGCTTTTGCTCTGCTGCTGGGAAAATGGAGCCTGATAGTGACAATGGGGATGATGATAAACAAAACTTCTACAGCAATGGTAATGAAATAACAACTGTTAATGTATTAGGATTAAGTTTGACACAATCTGTCTTATTATTTCCTAGACCTAACATGCCATTAGCCCTCACACTGTTTCCTCACACTGATGGGTTTAATACAATGATTTATGAATGCTGACCAAATCCTGTCCTGGAGTGGCTGTGGACCACAGCATCTGGACATGTAGAATATTAATGCAGGGATAAATAGATACATGTATTGTCTATTGTTAATATACACTCATTCTGAAAAAAGTTGGGAAAGCAGCCTGTTGACCACTGTGTTACATCACCTTTTCTTTTAACAACACTGTCAACTTCTAGGAACTAAGGACATTAATTGTTGATTTCTGTTTTTTCAGTTCAGTCTGTTGTCGGGTTTTGTGCTTCTTAATGCACCACACATTTTCAGTGAGAGACAGGTCTGGACTGCAGGCGGCTCCATCTAGTAACTGCACTCAATGCAGTCTGTAATAACACAGCAGAATGTGTCTTGGCGTTGTCTTGCTGAGATAAGCAGAGGGGTCCCTGGAAGAGACGTTGTCTAGATGGCATCATACATTGCTCTAAAGCCCGTATGTACCTTTCAGCATTAATGGTGCCTTCACAGATGTGTGAGTTACCCATGATGCCATTGGAGCTAACACGCCCCCATACCATCACAGATACTGGCTTTTGAACTTTGCATTGGTCACAATCTGCATGGTCCTTTTTCTGTTTAGCCAGGATGGGCTTGGGCCCAGAGAAGTTGGCGGCGTTTCTGAATGTTGTTGATATATGGATTTGGCTTAACATAGTAGAGTCTTCACTTTCATGTGTAGATGCAGAAATGTCAAAATGTCCTTTATACAATGGTGGCGGATTTAATGCAGCATCCCCAGAGGGATCGAAGGTCTGGGCAACCAGTGTTGGTTTTCGGCCTTATTATCAGCCTTATGTTCAGAGATTTATCTGGTCGCTTCTGAATTTTTTTTATAATATAGATTGCAGATGGAAAAATCCCTAAATTCCTAACAATTGTGCATTTGGAAAAGTTCTTGAGCTGTTTAACTATTTGCGCACACAGTTTTTCAAAGTAATGTCTTTTTCCCATCTTTGTTCAAATTCCCATTTATTCCCAATCATGATACTATCACCAATTACAGATTAACCCGTGTACCTGTGGAATTTTCCGAGTAGGTGTTTGAAGGTGAGCATTTCCTAGTCTTTTGTTGTGCCTGTACCAACTTTTTTTAAATGTGTTGCAGGCATCAAAATTGAATCAGCATATGTTTAAAAAAATCCATGAAGCTGATGACGTAAAACATACAATATATTGTCTTTGTTCAGTTTTCAATAAAAAAATATGGAAAAAATCAATTAAATAAATAAATAAAAATAAATTGCACATTCTGTTACCCAGCTTTCCAACATATTCAGAATTTGGGATGTAACGCTTTTCTTTCAGATTCAGATTCACAGCAGAGACATCAATTTCCACTAAATGCTGTAACCTTAACACCAAGTCCTAACTCTCAAACAGGCCTTTGAAGAAGTACGGACTGGCCAAAATGTCCTCACTGTTGGTTAAAAACTTGCTCTGATCCCAGTACACACTGAGAGAGGAGACAGGGAAGAGAATAAAATGAAGCAGAGGTTGTATTTTGCCCCAGCAAGTGAGCTGCAGTGCTCATTATGCACAAGTGCAACAAAATCCACCAGTAAAAGAGATAGCATTGCTATGAACAATGTAAAAATGGATGCTAATTGTATGTGACGGTGGGGCCTAATTAGTCACAAGTCTCTGAATAGTTAATCTCTGAGACTGCCCCTCCTCGCTCTGCCAGCTGAACCTGCCCAGCAGAGGGTGAGTTCACATCAGCACCAGAGGGTAGGTCACTGAGGAGAGGATCAATGATGCCACACGATTGTTAGCCGCTTCATTGTACAAAGCTTACAGCCTTTTTCAACAATGGAGTCCCAGGGCTTAACCATTAATAAGCCCAATAGTGTGTTCACTTATTCTAATGTTTTAGAGCCTAGTCGATAAGGAGACAAGGTCTGGCATAAACTCTTAATATTTATGATGTATAATAATATATGTATATTTTCATTTATCATATCAATATTGGCCAAAACAGACAGATGATTTTTGCTACGAATGTGGTGGAATGTAATTAATTACATTGATTTAACTAATGTTTACGCCACTACATTTCAGAGATTTTCATGGATTTAAGATTTTTGCACAAAAAATATATGTTTAAATGTACAAAACAGCAACAATTAGTCAATTAATCATCATCAAAAGCATCAAAGCCAATTTTGTCCTTTTTCATGGAAAAATGCAATGATGCTTAAATTTCACCATGACAGCTTAACAACTGTAAGGATTTGCTGCTTTTACTTTTTGTTATTTTGACTTATTTTTTAATCATTTAGAATGTTGTACTATTGGACAATAATTGTGAAGGTGTCACTAATCAGCATATTAATCCCTAATGAGTTAAATCTTAGTCACACAGGCACTTTTAAATTAAGTTAAGTAGTAAATGTGAATACATACTTTTAATTGCAGTGTGGAGTGAATTGAGTACTTTAAGTATGATTTTCCCCCCCAAAATTAAAATAAACATTTATGAACTTCTTCAAAAAAACTCTCTCGCCAATCACTCCAACCTGTTCTTACTAATTAGGTTTTCTTACAGATCTTCTCTGGTTTCAGTTCATCTATATAAAGGAATTCATAA
>CAFUXE010000304.1:241768-264970 GCA_903364295.1 Serranus cabrilla | reverse complement strand
GGGTGTCTGCAGTAATTTAGGATCCTTATCATTTGTTTACCAGGGCCAAGGTCTGTGATTGCAGCACTAATACTGAATGGGTTTCCATCCTCAGTCATAATGGAAAATAAGTGGTAGAGAATGCAGAGTCAATTCCTTTTAGAAAAGACTTGATTAAACTTTGTTCTGGGAATCTGGGTGTGTTGAGATGCCTCTGTATGCACAGCACAGGCAAGACATTTCTCTGCAGGCTGAAATTAAACTAGACCCAAAACTATTGCATGCTTTGTTTACTTTCCTCAGGTTTTTGAATTGCACAGCTCCAAAGTAAGTCGCTTCCTGACTAAGAAATCACACTCAAACTTGAGTCGCACGGAGCCGTGTCAGAAGTGTCATCCGCTATTCAGCACAGGGCTTGCACTTGTAGAATTCGATCAAACTTTGTCATCAGGCGCAGGGATGTCGTAACAAGAACCAGTCCAGTCTCACTCCCAACTCATCACATACCTTTTATTTCAAACTAGAAGATACGGGGAATTGGTAACAACAATTCCATGTGAGACAGGTGACTAAATAGCACTCAAGTTAAATTACTTTATAGCAAGGAAAAACTTGGATGCCTGTTTTCAAAGGGGTCCCTTGATTTGTGACATCAAGATATCTGAATGAAAATAAGTTCTATGGTTAAGATAAGTCTCCCCTTTATAGAGAACCATGCAGCTATTCTCATGCAGTACAATGTTATTTTCACCTATTGTATTTGAATATGTCTGCATACTGGGGTTCCTAAACAGTCTAGGAAATGCATAAATTGGATATCCTCGGAAAAATTAGACTTTCGTGGATTTAATGAGTCCAATGTTTTTCAAGCAACGTGATCTCACAAAATGATGTGAAATGACCACATTTTTATAAGCACCAAATTACATTCTGGTGGCACGTAATGTGGTGAAAATATGTGAGTCAATGGAGCATTCTAAAAATAATACACACATCATTATACATACACGTACAGTTCCTGGTTGTAATAAAGGCTGCAGTTTCTGTGAATTTATGCTACATACCCACTGATCTAGAGTCAGCGCAAATGTGAGAGTGTAAGTTACGTTAAAAGTTGTTTACTACTTGTTTGGCACATCCGCCACTTCACCATCTGTATTCGAGTGTGACATCCACTGTTTAAACTGCATTGCCGTCAGTCATTATCACTGAGTGACTTTGTTAAACCAGGAAATACCTGTGACTGAAAAGGATCCCACTGACTTTACATTGGCATTATTTCCGTGCTGGTGGTACTTAATGTATGGAAAATAAGTAATTCAGTATAACTGTTAAGTCATTTTGTGAGATCAGGCTGGTAATGTTAGTCCCCACAGTCGCCATTTCATTACAGTGAGTTTCTTATTTTTACTTGTCCTCACTGTATAAAATGACCTGCTGCAGACCCGCAGCATTGATCTCTGAGGACTTGCACAAATGACACTCAATCAACACTTGCAAGTTAAAAGGCTTCCACTTGAGTCCACTCAATTAGTCATAGGTCTGCACAGAACTTTATAATTACACTCTTTTGTCCTTGTCTGTATGTCTCAATGGTTATCATGCTTGTTATTTTCAGAGGCTAATTTCGCTTTCAGAACAAAGTGTCTACATTTGCTGTTCACTTCCTGAACATTTGTGCTGGCTTTATTTTTGACAGTTACCTCAGACTAGATGCAGTTCATCACGATGACAGAGTTGGCACAGAGTGCTTCAAGGTGAAGTGTTGCATATTGTAGCTTTCATTCCAATAAACCTTTGAGTGTACATCTGAAAGGAATGAGTCACCATGTTCCTGTCATCTTGTTCCTTGTCTTGAGGTCTTTACTCTTTGCGATGGTTTTGTCATCTGTTTTTGCTGGTACTTTGGCTATATTACGCAGGAAAATTGAGTGTTAAAATCTGTTTCTACATTTTGAGCTCATAATGACTTTAGTCTTTAGTGTAAATTTCCAGTTTAAATAACTAACATAGTTAACTAGTTAAAACAGGTTCGAGAAGCCTCTGCCTTTTACAGCTACAGCTGTTCCATGTACATTTTTCATCCCACAGTTGGACACCTCAGCGGGAGTTCCTTTTCTTATCATCATCATTATTGACCGAGACCAATTTGCAGCAGACTTTCTCTAAACCCTGTCAAGAGCCCACTCCATAATCACCATCTCATCATGATAATCAACACTCATCGCTCTGTGGCCTTTGTGATGCTCTTGAGGAGAAGCTTAGACTAAACCACACGATCCCGTCTGCTATAAATTGCCGCCTGATAGAAAAACCACTTGATACTGTTTCTGTAACTTTACAAAGTCACTGAATTGCTGTTCTTTGGCACAGCATACTTATGTCCTCAAAAATAACGACAGTGACTAGGATAACACCTTCATACTGTGCATTTATTGACGAGGGTTGTATTCAGAAAAATATCTTTTCTTTCTGCTCCTGTTATGGGTAACAATGCTTTAGTGCTGGTAAAAAAAAAAGGGGAGGGCAGTAAAAAATAACACTTAACTGAACACTCAGATATATAACTAAATAAAATATCACAAAAATATAATAGAAGAGGAACAGAGGGGAAAGAAATATGATCGTCTTGATAAAGAAATAAGTTGTCTAGGATCATTTTCACAGCAGCAACAACAATAAAAGCACTAATGGCCTCTGTGGCAAATGATAGTTATAGTGTTGGCAGTGAATATAATACAATCAAAATACTAGCAGTAGTATCAGTAACAGTGGCAGTAATAATAACAGAAATACGACTGAAACTAGTCCACAGTAATTGTAATAGTAGCTGGTACTCTACAGTGGTGATGTGCCAATAAAGCCTCATGAACCATTGTCTTAATGTTCTGAGCCCACTAGGTGGCGCTCTGTTTTCAACAAAGGGAGGAAAGCATACTCAATAACCATCACTTGAGCCTTTTTCTTTAAACCAAGAATGCCATGTGCTGTCATGATATTATCATAAGCGGTCACTCAGGGATAGGCATGTGTATACTGCCAAATTGCCATTAGAAAGTGTGCCGTTATGCTGACGATACTTAAAAATTAAGAAATTTATTAGAACCTTTTGGAATATGTTCAAAACAGATAACTCTTTCATGTATTAAGCCTGCTTCTGAGTCCTTCTGCAACAGACATGTGTGTGTGTTGCGTTTGATACATTTAAAGGTTTAAAGTGCTGCAAAGGTATGTAGTTCTCAGGGGAGTTCTCCAGGAGCAAGTTCCTCTTTGGAAGTCCCCTGTTTGTTCCAAAAATGCCTTGTGTTGACATTGGATTATTATATAGATGGGACACTTGGTTCTTCTCACCAAGTGGGACTTATCCTATAGCTGTCAGATATTTTCCATCTTAGCTTGTCATCTGTAGGACGTTAAAAACGTCTTTGCAAATGTCTGTGTATTTAGATGGTGATGCGGTGGCAGCATGCTCGCTATGTCAATCAAACACCAACACATCACGGTTATATACCAGCTCTGTTTCTAGTAAAGGAATCTTTTTTATATATTCTACTTAAGAATTACATTTCCTTTAGTGCGCTGCCTTCACGACAACAGGATGGCAACGAAAGTCAGAAGAGACTTCTTGAGGCCAGTAATCCTGCATCTAGCATGTTTTATGTCTAATTTATGTGAATGAATATAACATTTGCCCTCTTAACAGCACATCATCTATTCCATTGTATTCTCTGAAGAGGAGCTGGTCAAGGTGAGCAGTGGGTTGTTTTTCTGGCTCAGTGTTTAGGTTACATCTGCCAAAGAGATGTTGTTAGAAGCCCCTGTGACATGCACATATACACGCTATGCATACTGCAGAGGGCAGCCCCAGCCGAGCCACAAACCAATATAAATGCATTTCAATTTTTTCCCGCATTTGCCCAAAGCACATTTTCCTTGGTTTAGTGTGTATTTTAGAGTTAGGGTGTGTCTTCTGGGACTGACACAATGAGCAAGAGATTGTTCAGTAAAAAATAGCCTGCAGCCATTGGCTCAGTGTACATTTATGAGACAATAAAAGCAGAAAGAAGTGAGAGAGAAAGTGGGACTGAAGCATCAGCAGAGATGTGTGTATAGTAGGTCTCTCTTCGTCTTCTGAGTGAGTGTTTGTAGGTGTGTCTGGTGTCTGTAAACCCATGGTGCCTTCAGGGAACAGCAGAGCGCAGCATATAGAAAGCCTATTGGCATTTCACTCTTCACTGCTTCCACTCCTACAAAGTACAACCTCCACCGTGCAACACAAGGAAAAGTCTCTAAAACAAATAAAACTCAAGTAGTCCTCCTGCTGCGCTTTTTATAATGTGTATATAATGTGGTTAAGTTAGTGACTACAGGTGATAATGATAATGATGTATGAATGTTTTCAAGGAAACGCTTTATCCTAAATATGTGTTTTTGTGTCTCTTGTAGTTGTTTTGTGTCTTTTTGTAGTGGGATAGCATCTCTTTGTGGTTATTTTGCTCCTGTTCATAGCCGTCTCTTTGTATCTCTTTGCAGCTGCCCTTGTAGTTGTTTTGGTCGCTAGTCTTTCTGTATACATTTTATATTTCTTTATGATAATATTGAGTCTTTTTCCAATTAATGCATGTGTCTTTGAGTGTCATTTTGTAGCTGAAGGCCGGGGGGAGCATGACGCTAAGGGCCCAGGAGGCCTGTTCAGTGATCCATCCAAGCTTACAGCTCCTCCTTGGGGATCCAGGGATGTTCCCAGATAAGATAATAACCACTTGGAAGTACCTGGAAAATCTCCAAAGGTTGGTTCTGATTAAATGCCAGAAATACATGAACTGGCTCCTTTTAGCAACAAGAGGAAGCAGCTCTACTCTGAGCCCCGCTCCGGATGTCTGAGGTCTTAACCTTGTCTGTAAGGGTGACCCTAACCACCTTAGGGTAACTAATATCTGTAAGTCATTCATCTATATATGATTTCATACATCAGCATGCTTTGCAGATAGAGGGCAGCTAACTGGAGGCAGGTTCTGAGGCAATGACTACAAATACTGCACTAATGACGTGGATCAAAAACCTTAACTCCTGAATCTGTAGCTGCGGATTCAACTGTGAAATCCAAGAGTTGCATTAAACATGTCCTGAGTAGGTGTTGCCACACAATTACAATATGGTGACCCTGATTTTTTTTAAAGGGATAGTAAACAGGTACTTACCCACAGTCAATGTATTACCTGCAGCAGAAGATGTTTGTGCATTCCCAGTTTGGAGAACCAGAAACTCCAGGCAGGAAACAAACGAATGTGTTGCTGCAGAAAGGGAACGTCAATGTTGTACTGGTGCACTGCTGCAGCATCAGCAGTTTTTGGTCAGAAGAAGGTTGAGTTCTACAGTTGAGAAAAAGTTATGCAAAATGAAAAGACTCTGGATACCAACAAAATTGGTGGACATGTTCTAAATAAGTGAACACTTACACAGGTTTAACATTTTTAGGATGGGTCTTTGTTTAGGTGGATTTCCTGCAGCATTTCCTGCCTGGATCATGTAACAGGGTCTCCAAACTGGGAATGTGACAGATAATACACTGACTGTGGGTAAGTACCTCAAACAACCCCACTTCAAAAATCCAAACTATCCCTTTGTGCAAAGACCCACATTTTTAACAGCATTTCGCTACAACTCCTGGAGTGGTTTGGGTGGAAAATAGTAGTTAAAGTTAGCTACTGTTGCTCGTAGCTCTACTACAGCAGTGGTGCAGCCATTTACATGAGTTGAATTAGCAATAAGTAGTAGGATTTCAGTAAGCAGTTAATTCACATAATAAACACCCTTGATACCTGCTGGTATTTTAAATTATTCATCCTGTTTAGTTTAATTTCATAGTTTTAAGCACTTTTCATGTCTGGGAAAACTACAATCGCACCATGTATTAGCTGATCATCATTAGCTGTCAATCAGCTCTGGGTTCCCATATGAAATTAGACATGTTTGCTGTAATGGTACCTGCTACGTGACTCCTGGCTCAGAGACGAGCCGCCCTAGGATTTGTTTCTTAATTCATCACCACAGGCCGAGTCTCTGCTGAGCAGCTTAAAGACTTACCGATGCCATTTTACTTCTTAAAACAGAGCCGAGTAATATCATAGACGTAACACCTGAATTCAGCTTTCTGGTGGATTGCTTCTTAAACTAACAGGATAAACAGCTATTAGCCTACGTAAGGATTGTGCAGTTCGTTGACTAAATACTGTAAATGATCACCATTATCAACACCATTATGAAAGAGGTATGCATTGAAAAAATTCACATTTCTCACTCAAAAGAAAAATATTCTCCGCACACTATCAATTAAAATGAGACAGACACCTTTTCCAGAGAAAAAAGTTTAATCCTTGTCGTAGTGAACATGGTGAGTCCAGAGCTGCTGTAGTGACCACAGCTGGGAGACGGCCGTCATGTGATACATGAAAACAAACACCAGAGATCACATCCATGTTGGGGTCACATGTTGGACACACTGCACAGAGGCTACTCAAAACAAGATATCTGAAGAAAGGCTACTGACTGAAGGCTGGCTGCCTTCTGCTCATCACAATCACAATGCATTATTAGTAGCTTACATGATTAAAGGGAAACTCCACTCAGTTTGAGAAACCACAAACAGTATTACTTTTCTTGGACAACTCAATACATTAACAGACATCTATTGCAGGAAAAGTAGCCAAGAAAGTCAGACTAGAGCATACAAAACCATAGAAGAAGAAACAACAACATTTCATAGGACACAAATCTTACCTGTGCTACTTTTTAAACTAAATAACCCATTTAAAACCTCATTGGCTTGTCTGAAAAATGCATCGTCACAAAGCTGAAAACATGTTTTTCTTTCAGCCCAGAGCAGAAAAACACGGTTCTGACAGGAAAGCTATCAAACAGTCAAAGGTTGTTTTGCACCAAAGCAGTAACATGTATGGAGTCTTAAACTGAGAGGAGTTTCCTTGTAATTCTGTGGCAGTGAAAAATAGCAACAAGAGTCTTGGGAGAGTTTTCAGGAAGCAGGCATACACAGTTTGCCACACTGCATCAGTTTTTGTCTGTGTAAGAATATTTTTATTTAAGAAAAACAAAGGAATTCGCCACCATTAACATGGAAGATGTGTTACAGAGCATCTATCCAAAGTCAGATTTTTAGAAAATTGCATGAAATGGTCATTTTAAGTGAGCATCAGCGTGTGACTGTAACATATTCTAAAACCTAAACATATATTATTTCACAAATGTTTTGCATTGTGACATGATGGGACAAACTGTGATTCTGCCACTTGAAATCTCCCACTAGCATAGAAAACTAAACCCAGCAAAATCTAGAGTTGCCATATTATTCAACATTAACACCAATATTCAGGTTAGAACCTGCTTGCTCATGAAAATTCGGTTATAATAATGCATAACAACAGCCTTGTGTCATTGCCTTCACTTGCTTGTTGTTAGAGAAAATGCGTTTGTTCCACACACAATGTAAAGTGCAGAACTGGGATGGACTGTGTGTGACACAAAGCAAGTCAAAACATGTGTTCCTATGAAATAAATCCTTCATCCTCAGTGTGAGGCCTGAAATGACTCTGATTTTTCCCCCATATCTGGAAAGTTGAACATCAATATGAAATATAATTAAGGAAAAAAAGATCTAAAATACATTTCCAATCACAGTGCAATAAAATCTGAGATTTGTCTAAACGAATTCCACCATCTATTTAAGTTGTGTCTGTCTCCATTTGTGTTTCACATTGAGCTGAGATCAGTTAAACAACCAGGAACCAGGAAGTAAACTGAAGGGGGGATCTTTATATGATCTACATCAGTACTGCACTGAAACTGTCCTCCAGCAGGTGGAGCCATTACACTGTGCTGCATACCATGACATACAACTAAAATGGAACGGAAAACACAGAACAAAAAGGATCTTTGTCTCAAAACCCCATGATTGTGTGAACAAAAAAAAGTATCAATCACTGGTCTACGAAGGACGTTGTTACTTTATTAATGCATATACAGTTAAGAATTATATTAGTGTGGTCCTTGGGATAAATATACTACTGCATTTTTCCAATTTCTCTCCAACCATTTGTTGCTATAAGTGTTAAGCATGTAACAGAAAGTGGGTTTAATTCTCCTCGACTTAAGTGAGAAAACAGCTCCCTCATTTGTGTTATTCAGGATGTTATACATTTTTGTAAAAAAAAAACAGAAATGTTCAGGTTGTGTATAGTCCAAAACTGCTCAACTGTAAAACATCCAGTCAGAGAATGCTTTCATATAACGATAACAATACATGACTCAAACAGAGCTTGGACCTCTGTGCTGCTGAGGCCGGGGTAATGCCATCACCCACAAGTGACCAGCCCCTTAAATGGGCGGGCTGAAAACAGCAAAAGTTTGCAAAGTTCATCCAAGTTTTAACGTGACACTGAACCTATTTCTTGTATCATGAGCTTGAGTCTGTTGGACCAGGCCTTGCCCCTGACAGTTGCATGGCTAAATTAGATTACTCTTCTAGCTTGACTTTGGTAAGGAAAGTTTACTTGCTGCATTACATAACGAAACAGACAAAAAATCATCAGTGTCCACAGCATATCATTGGCTCCAGTGTTTAGTTACAGTACAATATTAGATGTAAGTGACAGAGCATCTAGGAGCCGTTTAACTGTACCATCACCATTTTTCCTATAGCCAACAGATCCCAAAACAACAATTCATGTCTTTACTTACAAGTATGGTGTGTGTATACGTATTCCTCTGTCCCACAGAGCTCCATTGTTGTCCACAGTGTGGCTCACGTATCACGTTCATTACCATAAACATACATTATTTTAACTAAATCCCAAAACACTGTCCTTCTGCCCAAAATCCTTTCTAGAGCAAATGTGGATTAATGATGCCACATTGCTGTTTGCTGTTTATTGTAAACAGTGGAGTTCAGTGGCTGTGGGTAAAAATAATTAGTCTGTAACAGTATGTAAAGTTATTTTTATAGCCTACGAAATGCATGTCAGGGAGAGACGATCTGGCTGTACTTAGTCTGAGATAAAATCTTGTAACTACTGGTGTTACAAATGAGTTTACATAAAACTAATGGATTATTTCTTCTAGGCACAATGAAGACTCTTTATATTGATTAAAAAAATGCATTGTGTATTGGCCATGGAATTCCATAATGCTACTTCTCTTGTAGAAACACGCTTTAGCATTCAACACCGGAGCCAATAATAAACAAGCAGCGCCACTGGATGATTCTGCTTTCCAAGTTACTTCCACTGAAGGGTTATACTGATCCTTTAAACACACTTTCAGCCTCAATACTTACATTTTCAAACAGAAAAAAAAAACCTAACCAAAAGCCACAGTAGCCTCCTGAAAAGTGCAGACCCTTAATCTATAACAGTAATGCTGCATTTCCACTGCATGGTAAACCACAGCTTTACTCAAATCTTGCTCAGTTTTTGGTTTTACCTGGCACCTCTTTTAGTATGAAATCGGTCAAGGTTTTAGGCGAGCTGAGCCGAAACCAAAAGGTGTAGATAGAATGCTGGAGACCGAGCAAACAAACCTACGATTTCTAAATAGCCAAGCAAAGATCAATAGCAACAGCAATTTATTTATGCACCAGATTTTTTTAAATGGCAGCCTAAAGAACTGCATCATATAATATATGACGTGCAGATGTTTCTGTTTGAGTTGAAGTCGATATCTTGCGCCGGTGATATGGTGGACAATGCTACAGGTAGTATACGCAGAGGAAAATCAAACAAAGAAAAGGACCTGGTACTGAAAGCGAGTCGAGCAGAGCTGTAGCATGCAGTGGACACACAGCAGTATTTTGGGAGAAATTGTTGAGTAACAGTGACTTCCTCATCCCTCTTGTCTGGTGTAATAAATGATGCTGTACTTCTCTGGGTATCCAGCTTAAACACATAGATGCTCTCAGAACTTTCTATGTTCGATGCTACAAATGAGGCCCAAAGACGTGACTGAGATGCTTTGAAGCCTGAGCAAAGTAAAATGTGAGAGTGGATTTACCTCCGGCAGTCAGTATGTGATGTTGTGTCTCCAGGAAATAATCAATCCCACACAATGAACAGAGGGTTTGCTGGTCCGCTGGCTTTTTTTCTTTTTTTGAAGGCGGTGGTCAGTAACTTGAATTTGGCGGGTGGGCATTTTAAGACAAGGGAAGGTAATAGAGGCTTTCACGGTTGGACAGACTGAAAAGGCTCTCTTCCAACTTGCTAAACCTCAGAAATGTAAGCTATTCTCAGCAGCAATCTTGATGAAGTTGCGTTCCATCACACACACTGAATCAAACGTCCCAGACCGAGAGGCTTGCAAGGTTGAAAACTTGTCAAACTGGAAGCTGAATGGTTGATTTCTGCTCTCAGTGCACTTCATGGTGACCTTGGTCAATCACTGAAGACAACCAGGGCGTTCCAAAGTTAATGACCTCAGAGTGGGGTTGGCGATGAATTAGAGTTCAAAAGTCTGTTCCTCTCTCCGTCTCGTCTCCCCCCACGTCTTTCTCATCCTCGCATGAATTCAGCGTCTCTTTTGGAGGCACGAGAGTTGGTGAAAAGAGGCATCCATTGCAACGTGATGAGAAGTGTGTGTGTGCGCGCGTGTGGGGAGGGGTTGTTGTTACCATATGTGGGATTCACAGTGAGTCATTTTAATGACGCCCACCCCCCCACCTAGCCGGCGGTAGTTCATTCCTCCATACAACCTGGAAAGAGAGCGAAATGATGAGGAAGAAGTTCACAGTAGAAACTGTTGCTGCGATTCAAATCGAATAGCTTAAAAAGTATGAGCCATTGCATGCAGCACACATACAGTTAGGACATACAACTTCATCAAACCACTTGCTAAAATATGCTGTGCAGTAGGCAGTGATACAGTAAACAGTATTTAGAAATTCTGAGGGTATGATTTCACGAAAGATATGTTGCTTTTGAAAGATGACAAAGTACAGAAAAAATACAGGAAATGACTCGTCAGTGACACATCTCTGATTAAACTTAAAAACTACTGGAAAGTAAAGCTAATACTAGTTCAAGAAGTAATGTAGCAGGTGCATAAGTGACCATATAAAATGGATTGTGATCCTCATGTTGCCCAAGTCTCTCTACTTATTCTTTACTTGAACAAGTTCTGAACTGCAGTAACTTTTTTTGCGTACATACACTCACAGGCAACTTTGTAAAATAATGATTTCACATGGTGCCACCTACCTCCATGTGTTGGCATCAGGGTCGTAGACTTCTATAGTTTTGAGATACGTCGTCCCATCGAAACCTCCGACTGCCATCAGCTGACCATTTACTACAGCCAAGCCCACCTACACACACGATTTCACTTCAGTCTTGGCAGTATTTTTAATCAGCATTTCTTAATATCCGCTATGGCAACCTACGCATGTTCTTTTCAAGATTAACTTTAGTCGATCAAATACTTAAATATGATTGAAGCAGTAACTCTGCAGCAACAAACCTCATATTTCAACACATAGAATCCCATCGCACACACTTACCCCGCTCCGTCTGGATGTCATGGCCACTACAGGAGACCACTGGTTTGTCCGGGGGTTGTATCGCTCTGCACTGCTCAGCTCGGTGGTGTCGTCTCTCCCTCCAACAGAATAAATCATGTCCTGGTAGACGGCACAGCCGAGGTGTTTCCTCCTGGTTCCCATAGGAGACACCGTGTGCCAGCGGTTCTCTTGAGGGTTGTAACGTTCCACTGAGAAGGACAGAAAGAGCGAAGGAAATAAAAACAAAGGAGGGAAAATAAAGAAAACGATTGCAGAGGGCATTTTAATAATGAATCAACCATGAACAGACAGATGAAACAGACCTGTGGTTACTTTTACCTCCTGTAAATAAGAAGTATATTTAAGAGACCTCACACTGCACTTAAAGGCCAAATGAAATATTCTAAACAATAACTTTGTGTTACAGTTTTAAATGGTTTGTGCTTACTGTGAAGCCGGTTGAAATACAACAGCCTTTTCTTTTCACCTCTCCCTTTTCCTCCCCTTTTCTTAGAGCAGGCGAGGGAGCCGTCTGTGTACATGCAGCCATAAAAGTCCTCTATAGTGCCGTGTCATGATAACTCTAAGTCTGCCCAGTTGCTAATGGTCCAATCAAATGCAAAGGATTTGCTATTTGTTGCTCAGCCAGTGCCATGTTGAAAGCCATATGCAGGTGAAAAGTGAAATGTTAATCAAGTTACATGAATAATAACTAATACTTAAAACTAGCCCAAGATGTAAATTTGATGCTGGCTAACTAGTGCAGTTACTTTCAATTGTGCACAAGCCCTGCAAAATAAATAAATAAATAAATCTTAAGAGTTACACACAGTAAAACTGTTACTGGATAAGTAGTTACAAATGGTTAAACAGGTTATCCAATCTTCCAGTCACCAGATTTCGGTCTGACTGGTTTTACATTCAATAATCTGTCGATCTGATTAACATGATGGAATTATGTGTTGCGGTTTTGTCACTTCTGTGTTGTTTTGTTTGGAACTATGCGTAATTAGCAGCTGTAGCTACCAAGAAGCTGCTTCTGTCATGATGTTAGTTTAGCATTAGCATGGCCTTACATGGCTAAATCAGCACAAAAAAACACCTCCATGCAATGTTCACAATACAATGGTAATTTTTTTTCTTTGGAGATTTACATTTGTCAAACAGTTTGTGGTCATTCTGGGAGGTCACCAGACACACCGTAACTCAGTCTGATTTAGAAGGCTTCACTTGGTTGGGCAAACTCAGGCACGCAACATTTTCTGACAGTTGAACCACACACCCTTATTGGCAATCACTGGCATTCCTATTCCTAACTGTCATTATTGTCGAAGCTCAGGGTTCATTTATGCTCCAGCACCATTACCTGTATTTAGTGGTGACGTCCCATCAGATCCTCCTACAGCGTACAGGAACCCTCCCAGCACAGCCACAGCTACACCCAGCCGCCTGGTGCTCATGGAGGCCACACGTGTCCATTTGTTCTCCTTAGGATCATACCTACAGCACAACAAGGACGCTATTCTGTTACTAGGTAATGGACAAGAGCTTCCAGTAATGTGCAGAACTTCTGGGTTCCCTGTGTATATAGACAAGCCAATGTGGGCTGTGGCCATCAAGAGAAAGCAATAAAAAGGGAAGCTGGTAGAGACATCATATCAGAGAAGCCACTGGCAGAAAGCACTAAGGAATGAACAGTGAAGCTAACTAATCTCATTTAGAACAAGTGCCTGGGTAAGAACATGTGTTTTGATGGATACCTTTCTACAATGTTGAGACAGGAAACCCCATCCTGTCCCCCTACAGCATACAGATAACCACCGAGCACAGCCACTCCTACACTGGTACGACAAGTGCTAGTGGGGGCCACATCACTGCTCCACTGATTGGTCTTTGGATCGTATCTGGACAGGAGAGGAAAAAAAAGATAAATTACATTATCATTTTAATTTTAGATATAAATATGCAGAAAAAGCACAAGTGATCATTTCAGACCTCTCCACAGAGTTGAGGTACGATGAGCCATCGTGACCTCCCACCGCATACAGCAAGTCATCCAGAACACTGACACCAACTCCACATCTCCGTTTACTCATCGACGCCACCATCCGCCACTCGTTGGTTTGGGGGTCGTATCGCTCTACGCTTGAGATGGCGTCACCGCTGCACCAGCCGCCAACTGCAAGACAAGTAGACATGGGAGAAGAGACGAAGGAACGAGTACACAATGTTAAGTAATCACAATAAGGTGAATCAAGGGAAAGCCTGGTTTTAATTTATTGCCCAAACGTACGAACCTGCAAAGAGCACCTCTCCACAGCGGATGGGTTTCCTTGGCCTGGTTCTGGGGCCCTGCATCAGGGGCCTCTCCTGTGGCAACAGGAGGTAATTCTTGGCCTCATCAACCAGGTCTCTGAAAAAATAAATACAAAATCAAACATAAATCAAGGCTTCGTCACTGTATCATCCTCATCGTAGATGTTTTCCAAGTTCAAAAATCTGAAGAAAATAGAAATCTTTTGTCTGCCAATTTAAAAGAGCGTAACCAAACATGGAAAATTTGTTGACAAATACACAATCAGCACTCACCTGCACTCCTCATCGCTCTTAATGAGAGGGTCTGACCCAACGGTGCCCACCAGGAACTTGGGGCTGAGCAGTGGTAGACGGACATGTTGTAGGACCTAAAAAAACACAGGAAATCCACATCAGTCCCAAAGTGTTGATCTTCTAAGACAGAAGTGTGAAGTAATGCCGATGGTGTAGGACTATGTCCACCAATAGCTGCTGTGGTAGGATATTTCTGGTATACCTGGGGTAGCTGTGGTCTGCGTTCCTGGATGCTGTACTTCACCCAGGCCATCACAGCGTTGAAAACCTGCTCCTCGCTCCGCACATTGAGCTCATCGCTGGAAATTATGTCAATCAGCTGGTTGGCAGGCAGCAGCATGAACTCTTCACTCTCCATTACCTAAGACATCACAGTAGAACAGTCAGCAGCTGTGCCTCAAAGAGAGGACTGAAAGAGCATTCAAAATCTCCCTCAATCAGCAGATCCATCCATTTTCACTCCATTACTAGATTTGTTATCATCACAGAGCTAACTGCTCGTCTCTTTCTTTGAGCAATTTAAGTTCGTAACAGCACAGGGCATGTAAATGACAATTATGTTCCTCATCAGGAGGGGCTGTCTGATGGCAACGTAAAGCAGGAAAAATATTCTAAATATAGCAAAATGTATCAATTATAGTCTGTCCATAGCAGTACATTGCTTAGCTTCCGTGTTGGAACTGCTTCCTGCTTCCCTGAACTGGTCGCATCTGAACTGTCCCTTTAAGTCACAAACACACATCTTGACTTGAATGACCAGAGCTCTGTTATTCAGCAAGGTGGCTCACTGGTAGGACTGACTGGGACATTTAAATACAACAAACTCATTGTTAAAAATCTATAAAAGTGTCAACAGTTTCCAATCAAAAGTATCTTTTTTTCCATTTTGCTTCATTTGCACCATGCCACTCTTTAAAAGAGAGTGTAATGATTCATATTGTCCACCAGATGTAGCTGTGTAACCTGAGATAAGCTGAGTCAGTACCATCAGCCTCTCTTCTTTGATTTGACGGGCATTATAGAAAGATAATACGTTTTTATAACTGCAACTAATGATTATTCATTTTTTTTAATTATTAAATTCAACTGTCCAATCTTTTCTAGATTAATTGCTTTGTTTACATTGGCAGAAATTTGTTTCCTACCATCCAAGGTGAAGTCTTAAAATGTCTTGTTTTGTCCAACCAGCAATTAACCCTTCAAATAGAATCCCTTTACTGTTGTATATGACAAGGAAATGCAACAGATCTCACAGGTGAGATGCTGGAACCAGATGCTCTCATTTGCATGCAATTCATATTTCATTATGGGTAAAAAATAAACATTTTACACCCTGTACCGCTACACAGCTTCTTTAGCTGACAAACATTTTGATATACCATCACAGAAAAAAACTGAGCCATGATATCAGTGAGTGTTCCCTCACTGGACTAACTTACTGGGACACTTCAGGCACAGAGCCATCATTAATGATATTAGTAACAGCTGTGCTTTCCCTGCTGTTACAAGTCAAAATGCTTGCAGTGAAAGGGGACAATTAGACCTCTACACAGGCTGAGGGAAGGAAGCACTGTGTTAAAAATGATGCAGAGTTACCAAACTGTAAGAAATATTATCAAAGGCATACACAGATAACACCACGCCAACACAGTCCTAACATAAGTGAAAACACCTGTGAGGACAGAACATGGCTGTGGACATCTATTCTGTAATTGTTTTGCACTTCATCATTAAAAGTCCCAAAAGAAGCACGACAAATGTAAATTGTTACTTTGTGTTTTCAGAAAACTAATTATGAATGCCTAATGGATGTGAACAGACTCAAAAAGCCTTTAATATGTTTGTAAATACAAACACTACCAGCAGGGAGTGAAGGGGATCGTTTCCTGCAGCAACCACTGGAATCTAATTTGACAAATAGTGTATTACTAATAATATTATTACTGTAGCCTAATCTTTAGAAAATTGAATGAATGAAAGTTGTGCAGCTTTTTTTCTTTGCATATTTAAATTGGCAATGCTATGACGATACTGATCTATTCTGTACAGCAGTCACATTTTGAACGTTTTCCGTAGCTGCTCCCACCGTCTGGAACTCCCTGCCAAAACACATCCATGACTGTGCTGACCTGCCCACCTTCACAAAACTTACAAAGATTCACCTCTTCAGAATTGCTTTTAATGTGTCACTGCTTTAAGGTGTTGTAAAGTTGTAAATATATAGCAATGTATAAATAAAATGTGTCATTACTATCATTATTATTATTATTATTATTATTATTATTATTATTAAGTTGTTTGTCACATAATCTATGGTTTGTCAGAAATGGCATTTACTCCTCAGTATCACCTGAGGCAGCAAAAACAAGGGTCAGACACAAGACAACAAGACAGCCTGTCTGCAAATAAGTGTGCAGCCTGTTGACTCACAAGCTGCAAACCAAGAAATGGCAGTCAGGCTGTCTGAATTAAGGTTTTGGATTAGGAATTAGTGATGAAGAATTCTGAAAATTTTCAAATATCGTCATATTTAGTATTAAACTAGTATATAAATAGCTATCACTGTTACTTTCAATGAATACATTTACTTGAGTGTGTTATACTCAAACAGCTTCCCTCTTCTTCTTTGCTGTGTTTGCACAAAACTCTCACATCACATGTCTCCAAGTGATGTTGAGAATCCTGAGTCAATAAACTGTCTAGGCTTTTTTCATGTTTACGTACACCAACAATTGTATTAGTTACTGTTTGCACACATCTTGAGGCCTGAAAAAAATGGTACAAACCAAATGAACTATGACAGTGCAACATGATTTCCTGCAGATGGAATTAAGAAGCATATAAAGACAGACACATGCTTGCTTTCGTGCTTTCAAGAAGAAGCAGTTAGCTTTTTACATGCAGTATCGATTGTAATTGCTAGTTTTCCTGCAGCAGTATGTACAACTAAAGCCAGCTAGCTCTGCAAACGGTACAGGTGAAGGGTTAACATTCTTTTTCTGCACCTTCAGTCTAAATTTGTAACAGAGTACAATACATGACTTTCTGCTGGCAGTTTTCCTTATGTATTCATGTTCTTACCTCCTGAAAATTGTGCTGGGTGAACTTGTCTGCAATGCGGAGCAGCTCCCGACAGGAGTGTGTGTCTGCAAAGGCCCTGATGCCCAGACAGTTAGAGGGATCCAGCTGCCTCTTGAGGAACTCACAGCAGGCCTCCTGGATCTCAGCCAGCTGGAGAAGACAGGCTGCGGGGAGCAGCGTCTGGACGTTTCCCTCCTCTACTGTCACCTAGGAGCAGGGAGGTCAGGACAGCACAGATTGTTTGCTTACAGTTTATCCATGAAGCAGTGAGAGCTGATGCAATAGAGCAACACTGGTTTGCAGTGTCTCAAACATTCTACCAACTACACCAGATTCCATTCTCAAATGTAATCATTTAAAGTTTTTAAATATTCATGAATTACTTTTCAAAAGCCACACATTTCAATTTCAGCCCACTTCACAAAACTTATTTTACTTTTTAAGACTGCTGTCAGGTTTTGGGGTTCAATAGGAAATGTACCACTTAAAAACTGGTTCTCCTGTTACCTCCACTGTTTCTACTCCCAAAATGATGGAGAAGAACACCGGGAACAAATGCCTGGTGTTGAGTTTTCACTGAAACAAAATTATGACTGGAGTGTTAACTGAAAAATTGCCCCCTATTGTAAGTAACAATTTAACCAGTTGATGACAAGCAATGCAGTATTAAAAAGGGATTTTTTAAAAACAGAGTGTGTCCCAGTCCTCCACCAAATAAACTCAACACTTCCAGCAAAACAACGAGGGCAAAAACAGCAAATAGACAGCAAATGGAGCATACCTCACATTTTTTATTTTGTTTCTTTTGGAGCCATTGCTGCACTCTTTGAAAAATAAGTAGACCGTGTTTCCAAAGATGAGTTCTGCCGTTCTGGTCTAGCTCAGCTAAAAACACCAAATCTAGCACCATGTTTTGTGTTGTTTAATATCAAGCCTTTTCTTCTCATCACCTGTTCAACTGACTATAAGGATTAAGATAACAGACAGTCTTATGATAGACATGTAAACTAACCACAGACACTTGGCTCATCCATGGACTTATGGTGGTTCACTATTGCATAACTAATTCAGGGGAAACAGATATATGGCATCTTTTCCCTATTAGTGCTTTTAACAGTCTTGTGTGGAGTTATCTGTAACATTGTTTGTGACTGTTCAAGATCTTTATTGCACTGTTCCAGTGTTGGAAGTCCTGTTCAGCTGGTTCTGCAAGAGCACAGGTAGCTGTCTTTCCCACACATTTGCTGCAAGCACATCTCCATGCTTACTGTGCATGAGGTTGTGCATTCTTAACAAAACAATACCAATATCTAAAGCCAAATATAAAGACTGTTCTGTACTGTTGTTACCTGTGAGGTGTAGGCAAAGTCAATGAGCAGCTCCATGGCTCTCTCATCGATGTCGCGGATAACCACTTCAGTCTGCCTGCTCTCTGCCAGCTCTCCGGTGAACATGGCCCTGAAGGGAACATGGGAATCAACAGATATAATTGTTAAAACCAGCAACTGGCGCACTACACTTGAACTTTAATGTGAATTTTTTGGCCTATGGACTTAAGTTGAATAAGTTTGCCTCTTTGTACCTGAAGTAAGGGCTGCAGGCAGACAGGATCACACGGTGAGCATAAATCTTTTTGGCACCCACCACCAGCACCACGTCACAGAGCTCCCGGTGTTTTCTCAACAGGTTGATCACCTCCAGGGTCTGCCGTGGGTGTTTGTCAGAGACGTAGGGCATGCGTGCAGGCTGGGGGACCCCTTCAGGGAGCTTGTTGGGGTCCCCCAGAGTACAGCGGCTGGTGATGTCCATTCCAGTGGCGTCTTGGCGTGCGCTGGTGGCCCTAAACATGTAACAGAATGGCAGAAATTAAGTAAAGAAATATGCCTTGGTTTTTACTTGACATCTTGACAACTAATCTCTTTCAGCTCTGTAATGATCTTGTTAGTTGTTAGAATATTTTTGTTTTTGGAATCAGACATAATGATGCAGTGTTTGGAATCATTTGTGTAGGATGTTGTGCATCATAAATTACTCTCCAAGTGCAGAAGCAAAGAAAACAATTAACTCTGTTTTTCTACTGTAGATTAAGAGATGGTTATAAATAATATTATACCAGTTTTTTTGTCGTTTTAATTTATTTTACTATATTTTTCTTCTTTCTTTCAAATGCACTGATTGATATATCTATTATTTTCCCTTCTTTATACTGGAGAGCCATTTGAGCTGGAATGTGCTCTTTAATTAACTTCACTATGATGATGATTATGATTGTTAAGATTGTTTTAATCATTCTTTGTCTTGAAGATTTTTCTTTTTCTGTCACAAACTGGATCAAGCCTTTTTGAAACTTCATGAATTAATATATTCATAAATATATTTCCGAAAGAAAGAAAGAAAGAAAGAAAGAAAGAAAGAAAGAAAGAAAGAAAGTTAGCAATATCATAGCAACATTATTGCTGTAATAGCATTCAATCCTACTTATAAATATTTAAACAATAAGACATATTTTGCACAAGCTGTGTATGGTAGGGATTTGACTGCTGAGCTTGTACACAAGCTTATGTGGTGACATCACAGGATGGGTGACACTGAGTCATGGGATGTTCACACAAGAGCTCTAAATAGACTAATTCTGAACCAATCTAACTTAATAGCAACATATTTTTCAATTTGTAAAAGGATAATATAAAAATCCCTTCATACCACACCTACCTGCGCATTGGCTTTGCGTCCATGCACTGAAGAACAATGTTTAGTCCCACTCCTTGGGGTTGAACTATAACGACAACAAAACAAATCATTTCCTCTGTAGTTCATCTGTCTTCACCACAAATGTTATACAGTTACAATTAAGAAATTCAAAGTCAGTGTAGCAGACATACCACAAATCCCACTGTTGTACATTTAGCTTTTTTGTATCTAGTTTTATATTTCCATTTGGAAAACATGCTTTGACTGGTGATGAAAAAGCCAAGACAACCTTTTTGAGGCCGCGCTTCTCTTTTTATCATTGTGCCATACACCCTGGCCTGCAGCTAAACAAGGCTGAGATCTCATTGATCGTTTTTTTTTGTACCCAGTCAACATATTATTGGGCACACCTGTACAATCAAACACTGTTGCCCTGCAGTAAACCCTGCCTTTGTAAAGTTCATGATGTTCAGCTCCTGTTGACACTGTTCCAAACAGGTGTTTAATTAATTCTGTGGTCATGTGGTGATGTTTCTCTTGTCCTCTGTTATGCAAACACATACGTAAATGGGATCAGATAGTAGAACATCTTTCATTGTAATACAGTCCTTTACCTCGACACCACTAAATATATCCTCCAAAACAAGCCTAAACTTGAATCAACAAGGATCTACTACACTACAGGATCCACATGGGTAGCATTTATTGTAAGGTGATTGTATTAAGATGAAAATACATTTTCCAGATGTGACTATCAGAGAGGTAACTTCTGTGTTCACTAGTTACGTTCAGGCATGATACCAAAGTACTGTGTATGTTATTGTAGAGTCTGACTGATAAATCAGTTGACCGATGATATCAGCTTACATCGGACAGTCAAAAGGCACCTCAGTCAGTATCTATCAGATCAAATCAAAATCATAATTTTTATTTACTTTTATTAAGTATCTGCATTTATCAATCAATCAAATTTTGTTTATATAGCACCGTTCAAACAAAACGAATGTAATTCAAAGTGCTGTAAAGATTGGAAAACAACAACAAAACTGATATTATGCTATCAAAACTGATATTATGCTATCCATTTAATTTTCATGTATTTTTTATATTTTCAGTAATCACTTTTATAATGTGTTGGTCATGTAATACAAAGTACCTGTAATAATTAATTAGAATATTACATATTATTTGCTAAAGTTGTTTGATTAAGAAAACAGCCTTCTGATTATCTTATCAAAGTCCTATGGGAAAATTAGAATCGAACGCAAAATAGATGCAAGCCCACATACAAAATATCTATTTTCATTTTAGCTGAAAATGTATGATCTTTGCCATCGAACCTGTTTGAGTGAATTTCCCCACTGTAAAATCAGTATCATACTGGTCAGGCATTATGTTACGGTATAAGATAGAGTGCAGTACATTATCTTATCTGTGATTGTATTACGTGAAGTTGAGAATGAATGGAATACATGGTTTGGCTTCTTTGTCGGTGTGTGAATGGGTTAATCGGTGACCTCCCTGACTATAATACATTTGATTTGTTGTGAAAGTAATTGTAAGTTTGATACCAAAACACAGTAGGTCAGGGAATCACCTGTCACAAAATACAGCAGCTAGAAGGAGGACAGTGTTCAGTAAAGAGGCAGATGACATTCTACTAACGTTATTAACCTCATCGCTGGTCAGAATTAATTAGTGGGAAACAGGAAAAACGATTACTGTCGCATGGAATCAGACAGCGGCTCAGCTGTCCACTTACTTTAAACATCACGTTTGTGTCAAAATATCGCCAATTACAGTCCTATAAATGTATATAAAGTTAGTTGCTTCAAACGGCATTCTTCGCACGAGTAACAAGTACTTCAGATAAGATAGCTAACTACTTGTTGTGAGCAATTTTAGCAGATAGACATCGGGATGCGAAGACACTTAACGTTAGCTTGCTAAATTAGCTAGCTTACGTTAATCACAATTTCCTTTAAAAGGGTAAGAATTTGGACTGCCGTGAAGTGTTTGGATAGGTGTGACAGAAACGAATGAACTAAAAAGAAGGATTATGAGCTCCCGAGCCTCATTTAATTTGCGCAAAACCACAAACGAGCTAGCTAACGAGATATCTGTCAACGCTATGTGCTATCGCTAGCACTGATACAGGCAATCCACAGACGATTCCTAACAGAATATAAATGTAAACCATTTAAGTCATTCGATACTACCGACGAAAACGAAATTAGATTGAATATGACTGCATAGCTAGTTAGCCAACTTGTTTGGGGTTTGTGTGGCCGTTTGTTTGCATCAGGTCAGAATCCATGGATTGTTATAAACTGTAATGCTAACGTTAAATAAGTTAATGTCAATGCTTCGGCATGTCTCGAAATTGTTAACAGTGTGAGAAAAAAGTAAAGCATTTTAAGATAGAAATTTACCTTAAATTTCCATCCCAACGGCAGTGAGAACTTGCCCAGTTTGCTAATGTTTACAATTTGATGCCGTCGGCTAAACACTGATGCTCTTCTTCCTCTATAATATGCGCATGCCAAATGCCAAGCGCCACTTCCGGACGTAGTTTTTTCAAAATAAAAGAACGAGATGACGTCATTGTATAGAACTTAGTCAGGCAATATTACAAACCTGCAATTTATGAAAGAATCAAGACAGACATTAATATCGAGGACATGTAAGCAGTTTATAGTTATACCAAGATAAGGCCAGTTATCCAGTTACATTCATTGATTTGCTCCTGCTATCCACCAGAGAGCGCTGCAAGCCTTCAGACTACACATTCGATGGGAAGAATGCAAAAGTGTCAATCTTTACTACCTTTACTTTGCCTTTATTGAGTGGGAAAGGAGGACCCTGTGTCCATTCTGAGGTCTGCGGTATAGGATCAGCACCATGGATAGTGTACTTTGAGCAGTGCATCATAAATCTTCTCACCATTTTAGTCAGGTACAGCCACAGGTATTGAATCTGAACCGTGCGCGCAATATTTTGATGTGTGAAGATAATACCTGCCTGTGAATGATTACATTTATCTTTAAGTGTAAGATAAGCTGTTGCTGAAAAAGTCCTTGTGTGTTTCAGTGAATTTATCATTTAAATGCATAATATCAAAAGCTTTCTCACTGCATGTAATGGAAAATCATTACTCACTAGACATTAACCCACTGGTATTATACAGAATGAACACTGCATACTCATTACAAGGTGAGAATTGTTGGTTGACACTGATCATTCTGTATTTTAATGCAACAATAACTAAACCACAGGAACAA
>CAFUXE010000304.1:207662-228105 GCA_903364295.1 Serranus cabrilla | reverse complement strand
CAACACTCCTGCAGACAGCATCTGCTGATGTATTCACAGAGAGGGGAGGGGGGGTGTTTGGAGTGGATGAATTAGCTTTCTGTTTGTTAAACATCATGGCACCATTATTGACAGGATTCTTTGGCCTCTTGCTTAGACCAGATAATTGCTACAGTACAGACTCTGGTTTATGAACCAGTCGGTGCTACGAGACTTTGATAGTTTGCCAACTCTACTGTTGAATTATGAAACCGCTACTTTCCAGTTAGCATGAATGCTTTAATGCTGCACAATTACTCAATATTAAGGATGTTTCATGGCTGCTTTGAAAATGCCCCTGAGTTAAGAAGGTCTGAGAGCTCTGGACAGCACACTCCCTGCAGACACCTGCTCCTTGATGAGAGTGGCTGGATAATGCTGTCAAACCTGTAAGTGTACGCCTTTGTCAAACTGTCAGTCATAAGGGGGATTAAGGTTGTTGTTTTTTTATTTAACAGCATCTGTCTAAAAATATCAGACTCACAACAGGAAACAATAAAGGTTGGCAGAAGTTTATTTATTTTATTTCAAGAATTATCTTGTATTTTACTATTTCATTTAATGTTGTGCTTACTACTGACAATAATTGGCAAAATGTGTTATCCTTTGTTCACACCACACTTGAAGCCAGTTTTTACCTTGCATTACTTATGCAAATTTTACTTTGAGATCAATGATGTTTTTTCTGGTGCATTTGCATGAAACTTCTTTGGCTTTGATGTAATTGCATTAAATGGATCTAATGTGTGTCGTGGTTTGTCAGGTCTGTACATAAAAAGCAAACTAGTTCAGCTTGATCTCACTCAAATAAAAAGAAATTCAACTCATGCAAATATGTGTGATGCAAATTTTGTGTTGCCTGATGTGAATTCGCATCTATTTGCATCTTTGTATGTGATTACACTGTAAAAAAAAAAACATTCCCTTTACATTTGGTGTGAACACACCGTTACATAAATCCATGCTATACCTGAACAGGGCATGGAAATGTTCTTATATTGGCTGCATTTGTCTGCCTAAAGAGCAGTGCCACTGGAAAAATCTGATGCTATAATTTTGAGTGACAAAAGGTCAGTGACCTTATGAACTACACAGTGGCCAGTTTATCATGATGACGTCAGGGTTCGTGAGCGGTGGCTGTGTTTGTCAGTGGGTTTGGTTTCCCTCCTCAGCCAAAAACATCCCAGCATCATACAAACACACACTTGTTTTTGCTTTAAAGCAGAAGTTGCTTTTGGTTTGTCCATGACATGCCATGCTTATCTCGCTGGTTGGAAGAGTCACAGTACGGGTGTGTCACCATTCATGAATCAGTGTGTGTGTGTGTTTATGCGTGTGTGTGCGTGTATGTGTGTTTCTGTGAAAGTGCATCTGATATCACTTAGCTTGATGTCAGGGAGAGTCACTGTTGAAAGATTGGATGTGACTGTGTGTACAGTGTGTGTGTGTGGCAGAGAGAGAGGGAGTGACCACTTTCCTTGCCAACTGCCACATTTCCATTGGTTATCTGACCCTGACAGGAAGTGTTAAGTTGGTACAGGTATGGACGGTTGGACATGACTGGAAAGTGGTGGTCCTTTCACTCAGTACACTAGAAAGAATACAGAAGGTTACAATTAGGGAGGCCAGTGTGTGTGTGCGTGTGTGTGTGTGTGTTGTATTTGTTACCAGCTGAACGTTTTTATCTAATTGTTTTTCTTGACGCATACATTCATTTTAAATACTTTTCTGGATTGCACCACATGGCCCAGGCCTGATCCCTAAAATGTTGGGGCACTGTGCAAAACATAAATTAAAGTTTATCTGTTTGAATATTAAATATACTGTCTTTGGATAGTTTTCAATTGAATATATGCCACAAAGGATTTTCAAATAATCACTCTCTCTCCCTATGTCAGTGTGGGCTCTCTCTGGGTCCTCCAGCTTCTTCCCACAATTCAAAAACATGCAGCCTAAGTTTATTTGGTGACTTTAAATATCCTGTAGGACTGAATGAGAGCTTCAATGGTTGTCTGTGTCTATGCAGCCTGATCTCACAAAATGATGTGAAATTACCACGCCCTCTTAACAGTGAATTCAGCACTGTGATAGTCTGGTGACCTGTTCAGGGAGCTGCTGGGATTGGCTCCAGCCCTCTGCGACCTGAGTTGTGATAAGCGGTTAAGGAGAATGAATAAATGAATGTATATAGGTGGCCACTGCTGCAAAATGTATTTAACAGAAACTCTCAAATCAGCATTTCAGCAGAACATGTTTTCCAAAACCATAATGATGCTTGTGTGACATCACAAACTGATGCATATCTTGTGTTTAGGCAGAAACATCTAGGTTAACAACAGCAATTGTAAAGGTCCCCATGTTTCCTCAACCCTATGTTCCCTCAGATGATTATTAAAATGAAGAATTTCCTTTCTCTTTCATGCATTTTCACAAATTGAAAAAATTCTCTAAAAAGTATTATTATTATTTTAAAAAACTTTTTTAAAAATCCAGTCTTCCTTTCTTGAATGCTATTCTAGGAAGCCTAATAACTGGAAACTGTGGAGGAAAGTTTTTTAGAACTTTCAGTTCCACCAGCAACAAACAAGGGGTGATAAAATTAAATTGCATTGCCCAAACTCGTACCATAACAAAGGGCTGAGGGAACACGTAAGACCCCGTAGTCTGCCCTCACCATTGTTGACATTGTCTTGGTCACGACCCACTGTCTTTGGCTCAGAGAATCATGAGACATGAACACATTTTAATACTGTATTCACACAGGCCTGATAAGACTAAGTGAGTTCACTGGTGTGTACAATAACTGACCACCAGCCAGTCAAGTCATTAGTGTGTATGTGCACATGCGTTTGTTTGTTCATCTCTGTTCTCCCCGTCATCTCCGGCTCCTCTTTCATCTTCAGCTACAGTATCCCATCACCAAGACAACCTAAATAAACAGCAGGAATCTGGATACTGTATTGCCGTGACAACAAAGAATAAGGGGGCGGGGCTGGGTGGAACCAGAGGAGTGCCACATCTGGGTTTCATTAGCATCACAGGCCAATGACAGATGACTGGTATACAGCCTGGCGACACATTATGGAGGTTTACTCCGACAGAGAGGGAAATGACATCATCAAGGGAAACTGGTGTTTCCTGGGCCTCAGGGAGCCATTTCTGGACCTGGAGGGATTTGGTTTAGTTGAGTTATATTAGAATTGCCATTAACTGATAAAGTATTGAGAGTCAGCTGGTGGTCCTTACTGTGCTTAGTGAGGTCATTACAGTTTCAGTGTGTGTTTGCCTGTATGTTTTCTGAAGACCAATTGTCGTCATTAGCATATAGCATTATATGTTCTATCTTGCTGAGTATTTATCCTCATGCTCTCAGAGGAACTCCCAAATTGGTAGCTCCCCAAAGTCCCCAGAACAGTTTGATCCAAAAACCTCATTGCTGGTTTAATCAACTGTATCTGTTAAAGTGGTGGATATTTCCAACAGAACCCTGAAAGCAAAATAATACATTGTTGTTGTACACTACAGCCAGTTCACACAGTGTTATGAAGTCCCCCATATTATTATAACCAATGTTACACTCTTTCCTCATCATTTACAAAGAAAAGAAATCTAATAAAATGTCATGGAAGAAAAGTATTGTCTCTCACAGGCTGCATCAGTGATGGTTTTTAAAACTTAAATTATTACTTTTACAGCTGTTTATTCAGACATGAGACAGAAAGATATTTTACACAATTAAGTTCAGGGCTGAAACAACAAGTCCTCCAGTTCATACACCCACATAAGTTGCTTGCCCATACCCTCTAATACAATCCACAGGAGCTTTTCCTAGCTCCCCTAAGGGGGCTGGAGATGAACATATCCTCATATCATAACATGATGCTGTGTTCACACTACCAGTGACAAAGCTAAATACGGGCTACAACTAATTTTCAATGGAAGGTGTCGGCACAAAGCTACTAACTGATAACCAACATTCTCCAAATCAAATTTAGGCTGGTCTGAGCACATTTTTCAGCACTTCAATGATTTGTTTTACCAGTTATAGCAGGAGTACCGGTAACCCACATTTTTAAATGAATGGCTAAAGCTAGCATTGGTAGGAAAACATTAGTGCTTGGGTTAAAATAGGTCTGTTACAAAACTTAAGTTAGGTACATAAATTATTCTACGTCATAATGCAAGTTTACTTCAAAGCTCTATGTTTGTTTAAATTCCTTCCTACATGGACTACTCTGTGCTGTGGCACCTGACTTCCCCATTTGCTCCCATCATTATTACTTGGCACCTAACATACTTCACTCAGTTAGGCCCAAGCACCAAGTGGTGAAAAAGTGCTATTGTTCCTCTAAGGTGTATTCTATCATTTCCCTTATTGCTACTTGTTTGTAATATTAGGACTAAAGCATGTTAAATACCTATACCCAAAATATTCACATCATTGACACTAACATTAACTATTCCTGTAACACATTCCCTACAAAATCGCGAAATCGCATTGACCAAACGCCGTCATCCATATACTACGTAGGTTTTGACCTAGTCTTGTTTAATTCTTCTCTCTCCTTCTCTTTTTACATCCTGTTCTCATACGCGGCATGCTGCTCTGCTTATGATTACTGTAATTGGCTCTCAAGTGCTACGGAGCAGATGGAAAGAGTGATGAAGGAGGAGGAAAAGGAGGAGGTAAAAGGAGACAGGTGCTCTTTGGCCCTGCCTTCTAGAATCATTAGGACACAGTTAAAGTTGGTCGAGGAAAACCAATCGGCTGTCAGCTAAAGATGATGAGTGTATATATTATCTGCACTGAACAAAAATATAAACGCAACACTTTTTTTTAGAGTGGCCTTTATTGTAGGCAGCTTAAGGCACACCTGTGCAATAATCATGCTGTCTAATCAGCATCTTGATATGCCACACCTGTGAGGTGAGAGGGATTATTCTCGGAGAAGTGCTCACTATCACAGATTTAGACAGATTTATGAAGAATATTTGACAGAAATTGTTATTTTGAGTATATAGAAAAAGGTTTAAATCTTTGAGTTCAGCTCACGAAAAATGGGAGCAAAAACAAAAGTGTCATTTATATTTTTGTTCAGTGTAGTTTAGTTATGAGATAGCCAATGTCTTCTTCTCTGTTAGATGTCTGTATGTTTATGATCTCACAGTAAAGTAAATCTGCATTTAGAGATATTCTTTTTTATCCCGTCATCTGCAGTCAGAACTTACTGTATCTCTGTTTCAGTCAGAGGATTTTTAAAAGCTCCCTCGCTGCTCCAAAGGAAATAGTGTTTTCTCCTCAGAGGCTAGCTAGCGTGCTTAGCGCTCTACTAAGATTACTGTGGTCAGTGGAAGCCTTCAGATTTCAGTGGTTTTATTGCAACACAAATGGCCAGTGTCTTTGATGTAGGCACTCAAATTTTCACATCATGAATTATGGATAGAGCTGTCATTTGGTTATTGAAGCTTAAAAGGATGAGATTTCATTGTTGTTTTTACAATATCCTCATTTAAGTAATCTGACATGCAAACGAAAGGTTTTGCAATTAGAACCACACTGTGAATGTGAGAAAGAGGGAAAAACTATGCTAGTTTGTCTCTGGTCATTACAAGTATGTTATTGTAATATCTATTCTCTGGTGTTAATATGTTGACCATTCATTATCTATACCAGCTTAACCTGCACAGGGTTGCAGGGGTGTTGTAGCCTATCCCAGCTAACACTGAACACACCACACCAGTCTACTATATGGCTGACACAAAGATCCAGACAAATGTTCATACTCACTTTCAGCTCTAGTCATTTTCAGTGGTGGAAAGTAACTTACTCGCTGTTCTCCAAACCAAACAACTAACTACATTGTTTGTCTATATCCTCTATATCCTGTCCCTATCAGAAGGTTGAAATCATCTGACTGTGCCTTCCACAACACTGTCGAAAATCGGTTTGTTTAGGTTGGACAGAAAAACAATTGGTTAGGTTCAGGGAAAGTTAATGGCTGAAAACAGACAGAAAATGCATCTTAATAGTTGCATCAATTACTTCACATTATCAGCCAGATGTGGAGGTTGGGAACCATTGAACACTATCTAACTGTATAAATGGATGGATAGTTGTGCACAGGTCCAGGGGCAAGAGGTGTCAAAGCCTTCCTGGTTTTTACCTGCAAGATGTCACGCAAAGAGATAAGTGGAGCAGTCCGTGATGTAGAGGTTGAGTCATGCTTGTAACAGGAGAGTCACCGGTTTGAATCCCAGGACTGGCAGGTCAAGGGCTGAGATGCCCTTGAGCAAGGCCAGGTAACCCCCCACTGCTTCCCGGGCACTCTGAAAATGGTGTGTGTTCTCTGGTGTGTAAAGGAGGTTTAATGCAGACAGTTAAAATGTGCCTGTTGTAGGATTAATAAGGGAATATCTTGATCTTAGAGACTCAAAATGACCACGTGCAAACATTAAATGACAAAGGCACACTAAAAGAACTGCAAAGGTAAGCAAATAAGCGGCAAAGACACACAAACAGAACACAAAGAGTCTCACAACAGTTATGAAAAAGGGAAAAATCGTCACAAAGAGACACAAAGCAACTACAAAAGAGATTACGAGATGTTAAGAGATTCATAAAGACTAAAAGAAGACAAAACAGTCAAACAGAGAAGAACTTTCGAAAGAGATGCAAAACAACAACAAAAAGGAGCAACCACAGACAAAATCAACCACAAAATGACAAAATTAACTTAACTTTGTGTCTTAAAGAGACAAAATGAAAACGAGGAGACACTAAACTACAAAGACAAATTAAATCTGTTAATGTCCCTACTGTCGTGGTCCAACAGTTCTCTGAAATCTACACCATTTGAATATTTAGTCCCATAACATATGGGTGATATATTTGTAGGTAATTCAGGAATGGAAAGAGTGCCACCAAATTCACTCAGGCAAAAGTAAAATCACTTATTAAACAACACAACAGCACGCAGCGTTTTTAATGTAAGCCCCCTCCTGACATCAGGACACTCCTTCTGTCCTTTGACAACATTTTTTTGCCAGTAAGGCCAGCAATGCAGCAGTGTGTTGCACTTAACAGTGTCTGCAGTTGAACAATCTGCTCTTACACAACACTCTATTGTTCATGTACCCCATGTTGATACATTTGTGCCTCAGGATTTGCCCATAATTTGATACCTTACTTCATTTTTCCATGTTAATCACTGACTCACATGTCAGGACAGATGCTAATAAAACATGACAGCAAAATCAGTTTTACATGTGAGTTTGTATCCTACTTTTGTTTCAAAACATTTCTTTTAAAAACAATCTTTTGTCGAAGTAAAACTCCAAGCCAAGTTTTTTTTTCAGGTCTCTTTCCAAATAAGTCTTGAGGTCTTACTGTGGTGCTGAGTGCTGCAGCCACAGCTTCAAAGCTCTGTCTGTCAGTTGGTTGGCTCTCACAGCCAAAAGTCAGACTCCAAACTCACTGAAAGCTTGTTGTTGGTGATGACAGACCACTTTCATCCCATTTCTGTACTCCTCAACTGGCACACGCAAAAACAATAAATCTGAGAGCTAAGGGCAAAAAATTCCACTAAATGTCTGTTTGTTGGCCGGCATGTTTGATACCCAACTTCCTACTTCTGTCACTGTTGTGGTACAAGACACAGAGTGTAATTCAAACATGCCATCATAAGCATTCCTTCAGTATGTTAATACACAAAGTTGGCATTTAAATTAAAGCAATGTCTAATAATAATAACCTGCAGCACCTTTTCACAGGCTGCATAAGCCCATTTTCTGTTGACTTTATCAACCCAGCGCTCTCTAGTGCTGCTTGTGCTCTGCAACATTTGTTGGTAGTGAGCTACTTTTCATCATTCTTATCACCTTGCATTTTTCAGATGATATTTGTACAGATGATATTGAACATGTAGCTGAATCGACAGTGAATGGTGATGAAGAACATCTGACATCACTGCGACCTGCTCGTTCTATCTCTGGGCACTCCACTCAACTTAGTACAATAATTATCTGCATTTTTTAATGTTTCCATCAAGTTTCCAGTGTTTGTGTCTGCTGTTTGGTGCTTAGCAGGTAGTGTGGCTGCAGAAGCTGGGGTAAATCTTGTTTCCTCTGAATTTGATGTCCACCTGGGGTTGTTGTTTGCAGGTATAGTCAGTCACCAGCTTGTCTCTTGGTGGCATTGTAATCCATTATGACTTCTCTTTTTAATGCTCCTGGTCCCATCCTCATGCAGCCTATTCGTGAGTGCCACATTTTTACCTTTTTACCTGTCTTTGGCACATAGGATACTGGGATTGTGGCGACTGAGAACACAGACTAAGAGGAATTCACAGGCCTGTTGCCTTTGGATGGTTTGTTATGCCTGAAGGGGCAGCAGCCTCAAAATGATGTTAGCAGCTGCACAGTCCAATAATTTTGACACTTATATTTCTCCTCCTGCTGGCTGCTTAAAGGATGGTTATGGAGCTGGTTACTGACATTCTGAAAGAGCCGGCTATCGGCCAGGAAAACTGGTTTCCACCAGGAAAACTGCTGGTTTCCAAGTGGCACCAACTCTTGTTGCTGGTCTCGAAGCATGAACTACTTACATCAGGGGCTGCTGGGATTATCATGACCAACAAGTCAGATGAGATAGAGTGTAATATATTTTAACTTTTTAACTGCAACGTAATCAATACGGACTAGCGTTAGCAGGCTAATGTAGCGTAATGACGGGGCTCTCTAGCCTGTGGAAAAGCAAACAGGTGAGATTTGCAAGTTGAACCAACTGCGAACAAGCACCAGCAGCAGCCCAGAACCAGAACTAGGTTCACATTGGTCAAAAAGGGGTCCGTCTGACTTGGATCAGGTTCGGACAGAAATCTTTGTATACAGAAAAGTGCAGTATTCCAGTATATATAAATGTCAATTGTCAATTATACCATGGGACAAAAAAAACAGAATCTTTTAACTATTATTTTGCCAATTATATGTTTATTCACTTATAGTTTGTAACAACCTTCAGTTTGTCCCTCAGGTCTGGATGCTGGGAATCAAAGTAAGAGATCAAAGCTGCGTCTGTCAGTCTGCTGACTAACGCTGTTAAAAACCAAAAGCTTTGACCCGCTTCTGTTATTAGAAAACTTTCATCACTTCATCTGCGAGGGCACTCACAGGAAGCCACTACTGTTTATCAAATCATATCAGAATCACAACAGACCACTTTGGATCTAAAAGTGGACTTCAAAGCTGAAGTAGGAATATTTTTGGCTGTCCTTCTGATTTTTTTTCTTTCTTTCTTTATTGCACCACACCAACTGTACTGTATATCTTCATTATACCTTTTTCTCCCCTTTGTTATTTCCTTTCCTCCAATTCCACTCCTCCTGTCTTGTATTCGCTCTCTCTTTCTTTGTCTGACTCCTAAACGTTCCTCTTCAACCCTATTTACCACTTCACTTTACTTACTCGGCTCTCCTCCTTCTATCTCTCCCTCCATCTCTCCCTCCTGTTCTCTTTGACATGTCTCTGTGTTTCCTGTTCTTTGTGAAACCCTCCTCTCTGTCACATCTTGTTTTCCTCATTCTATCCTGTTTGAATCCAGTTCCCGCCCCCCTTGTACAGCAGAGTCACGCTATTGGAGGAAATGGGTGAATAGTGGCTGCTGAGTGACAGGTTATTCTGGGCGGCCTGTGGAGGTAAACATAGCGAGGTAATGGAGGTAAACGTCCGGTCAGTAGGCTGGGTGCTACACAAACAATAGGCCAGCAGGTTCTGGCTTCACAGCGCCACAGTCTGAACTGCTGCAGGCTCAATCAAATTATGTGAAGCTTGTCTCTACTATAGCCATGATGTGTTCACACCTTAAACAGGCTTGTTTGGTGGTTTGTTTTCTTCAGACAAATGTGAGACAGACAAAGAGAGGCAGAATATAAGCAGAGAGGAATATGTATATACATAAATATATATATATAATTATTATAATATGATATTTAAATGTATTATTTATATCAGTCAGTTCACCCATGATGAGAATGTCAACAATTGGAGGCTGTCCAATTGTTTCTGATGACAACATACATTAAATAATAATAATAAAAAAAACACTGTTTAAACTAATAGGCTACATGATTGAATGACACTTTGTGATCCTTTCCATAGCTGTTGTTAGCTTCTCAGCTGCTAGCTGACATTTCCAAGTCTATCTTTTCTTGTTAACAAAAAAAACTAAAATCCAAACATATTTTGTTATGTACCAACCAAATGACTGCAGAAACTAGTGCATCTGTTCTACTGTTACTATTTCAGTGGTTGCATGCTGGAAAGAAAAACCCACAGTCAGAAATGTAAAATTTTGTTGTAGTCATTTGGTCAATTAAATTAAGGGAGTGGTCCCCCAAAGTAGCAATGCGCTTTTGTAACATGATCTGAATGATCAGACTTATAATTACAAAAAGAAAAGCCGAATGTGAGATCACTATTTTTATTCCATGCATTCTTCCTCCTTGTTACCTGGTGCCTGCAAAAAGTTCATCAGCTGATTCAGTGTGTTATGTTAATAACGGCTAGCCTAGTCTCGATCAGCTCGCCTCGAGCAGAGTCAGGAAGGTCTGCTAAACTCACTTCTTTCAACACCACACCCCCAAAATACTTGTAGTTTTCTATTATGATAGCATACAATACCAAACAATAAAGCAGCAAAGCAGATATTATTGAAAATTCAATAAAAATCTTGACCTTACACGTCTGTTTTCTACACTAGTATTTTAGAGCCCTCTGACTTCTTTCAGTCTTATCTACTGGTTTATGATATGTATGATCTAGGAGTCTAAACTTCTAATATTACATTTACTGAAGTAGTGTCTTGTAAAATGCATTTAACAGTAAAAAAATTTTTTTAATTATAATTGCCAATTTATGCACAATTCTAGAAATAGTTTAGTTTAAATCAGTACTACAAATCTATCCCATTTAAAATGAAACTGACATCAATATCCTGTCTCTGTCTGGAGGTGTTAGGCCAAGTGGGACACACACTCACACACACACACACACAGAAGGAGAGAGAGGAAGTATGTGAGGCCCTGTCTGTCTGGCAGAGTGGATTGCAGCCTCTCAGTAATTTATTCACCATGTTGGCCAATACAAACCCACTTCAACCTGACACTGTCTGATCCAGACATGCAACACATCTGTGTGATCCTACACACACACAGTGGAGTCAATTTACTATTCAGGATTACGAGCATCTTCATTCAATGAAACACAGCAGAAAAAGTTGAACCTGGCTTAACTTCTTTTTTAGCACATATGACCAACCAAATGTGTTCACATTTTAGATTTAGATTTGTGAATAGTGTATTGAGCTGTTCATCTTGTAATTGCCATGATAAATGTTATTGACAGATGTTAATTACACTACATGAATATATTAATATTAATTGTGAAATGTCATTTTGTCACATTACAATTCAAGAATGAATTTGTTCACGTCTCAATGAATTGTTCATGTCTTAAATGTAACAATTTAAATAAAAAAGATGGATGGAGAACATGGTATAGCCTCCTAAACTTCATCGCAGTCAACATCAAACTGGTTCACATTCATCCAGTGACCATCAAAAAATGTGTAACAGAGAAAATATAAGGGGATTTGTTTAAGGCAATGTATTTAAGTCTGTTGAACTTAAAATATTAGTGAACACAATGTTATCCTCATAATAGTACGATATAATAAAACTGAAGAAATGCAGTCAAACACAATAAGTGAATTACAATTGATGGATTATTAAAGTACAAACGGTTTTCAGGCTAACAGTGTCACTATGGCTGCTGGATGGACATTAAACTTATTGAAATTAGTTTAGATTTGTTTAAATTCACTATTGAGCAAGCTTGAGGATCAGTGTTATTACCTTTTCAATGAGTAATGTGTCATAAGTAATTGCTAGTTTTAATAATCTTTCACACTCTTTGATCTGAGTGACCTTACATCAGACTGACTTCACTGTGGTCTGTTGCACCTGTAACCACACCCAGCAGTACTGGTGTCCACCACTTCATCCCTGCAGCAAAGTAAGAACTTGAACCCCTAAAGGTCAGCAAAGACATTTTTCAGGGAACATAAAGCTGCTCTTTAAAATAGCCTTATATTATCATTTCAGAGATATCTGACGCATCACACTCCCATCAACATGGCACCTGTCATTTCTTGAACACAGAGTTTAGCACCACAATTGGTGGTGACTCTCAACTTCACTGCTCTTTAGTAATTCACCTGCTTGCTATTTCAACATACATTTTAAATATACATATATATAAAAATTGATAGTGCCATGTTAAAGTCATTCCAGCCCACTGAGGTGAAGCTTAATTTTTTGTTCCATGATCCATTTTGTAGGGTTGTCAGACAACAGCTACTGCTGCTGTCATGTTTTAAACAAGTCAACATATTCTGTGTTCAGAGACAGAGAGGAGAGGCAGAGCAGGGAGGTAAGGAGAGACCTCTGCACCCTCTTTGGGTGTTTATATAGTGGCTGTAGGATATCCTGCTACATGATGAAATCATTACAGACCTGTGTGTGTGTGTGTGTGTGTGTCAGGACCCTTTGTTGAATTATACTGAAGTCAATAGTCTGATCTGCAGTCTGTGCTGTGCAGTTCCTGATGACAAGAATACAAAAAAGATACATAAAGGTTTTTATTTTTAATATAACGCAAATATTTACCACATCTTATTTGCACAAAATTTTTGCAGTCTGTGATCTTTGTCTGTGAGAACATTATCTCATCTCATCTCATTTCTTGAACTGTAATAAAAATTCTAATTTTATATATATATAGCCTCTTAAAACTCACCTGGCCGCCATCAAGTAAGGGTAAGGGTGGTTAGTCAGACTAAGGGAGTCGGGGTTGTATCATACCTCCTCCAAATTGTGTGTTGTAAAGCTTTTTCCTCATCCTTAAAATTATATTTTGAAAAAATCACATTGTTTCGAGAGCAACCTTGAAAACATTGTCAAATTAAAATAACACGTATCTCAGGTTGAATATCTCTGTTACTTTGTAAAACTGTAGGATACATTATGTTGAGCGCGTCCATCATCTTCTGCCGACACATGGAGGATGTTGATGTGTCGCAGCACTTTCAGCTAAACTGAGCAGCAGGAAAATCTCCAAATCCTTCATGTGTTCCTTTAATCTTTACTGTTGAACCATTTCCATTGTAATAAGTAAATACAGTCAGATGTAAAACACAGGAAATAGCATTAGTTCCTGTGGCTGCACTATACTAATAGATCTTACACGTGTACACACACACACACACACACACACACAGGCAGACTATGGTGATCCAGCACAGATCACCTTTCAGCAGCGCTGCCTCCAAGCAAGCGTGTGTGTGTGTGTGTGTGTGTGTGTGTGTGTGTGTGTGACCTGACCTCTCTTGGTGGTCTTGCCCTACTCTCTGCTATATTCACCTCCAGGGAAGTGACTGAGAGAGTGAGAGAGAGAGAGAAAGAGAGGGGTATATTAAGATCAGAGGAGTCAAATGTATAGAATTATCATCATTATGTTATTATTATTAACATAAGTCTGAGGTATGGTATTAAACAACCATGGAGGAAAACAGACACTGTTAGGGAGAATTGTGAAAAAAGGTTTTTGCAATTTCAAGACTAAAAAATGCAAAAAAGAAAAAAGAAAAAAAAGTATGTTTTAAAGAATAACATTTTGGGAAAACAGGTTTAATCAAATTCAGATTTAATCAATTACTAGTTTAGTTCACCAGACACACTGGAAACAGCTTGTCTCAGTCCAAAGGTATAATGGTAATTTATTATATGTTACAACATGTGTAACACACTGCTGCAGCATCAGCTGTTTTGGTAAGAATTTGGTCGAGTTATATGGTTGACAAAAAGTGGTGCCAAATTAAACGGATGTGGATAGCAACAAAAAAAACGGTGGACATAATCTCAATAGCGTACAAATAAATGGATATAACATTGTTAGGATGGGCTTGTGTTCAGGTGGTTAAAATATGTCTTGTTGCAGTCCCCAACTGCAGAAACACATTCATTAGTTTCCTGCCTTGAGAGCATGTCTGGTTCTCTAAACTGTGAATGCTCAGATTTTCATCTATTGCAGATTATACATTGACTGTGGGTAAGTACCTCATACAACCCCCTTCAAAATTACCAAACTATCCTTTTAAGCGACAGAAATGTTCCAGTTACTTTGATCAACTGAAAACACACGGTGAAAGACTCAAAATTCTAAGACAAAAAAGCCCTGCGTTATTGTCTATTGACCATCATTTACAAAAGGAATATTATGCTGAACTGAACTGACAACTTAAAACTAACAATTGAGAGCATAAAGTCATTATGAAAATTTTACTGGGGTAATAAATCAAGTGAAATCGAGTGCGTACAGGGCCGGCTCGTGCATATAGGCGAACTAGGCGATTGCCTAGAGCGGCAGTTTGGCGAGGACGGCGAAATGTGGGCCAACCGGGGCCAACTCATGCAATAATACCCAGCTGCAGGCCGCAGCCACTACAAACCAGGCCTCCCTCCTACAAGCAGCCGTGGAACGGTACAAACCACGCCCCCTCTGCGATGGCGGCCGGTACAAACCACGCCCCCTACAAGCTTAGGTTTAGGTTTAGTTTAAGGGGTTACAACAGGAGTGTTTCATAAGGAGCGATGGGGGGGGCTTGGTTTGTAGGGGGCGTGGTTTGTAGCGGCTGCGGCCTGCAGCTAGACCCTTCTCAACTCATGAGCAAAATCAACTAACTGCAAGCTCACTGCACTACGCGTTCTGTATGATTTGCTGAGACATGTGTCAATCATGCTATACCTGTGGCCGCCTCACTCACAAATCCCGCCCCCAGCTCTTACGAGCCAATCGTAGCTGCCGTCAACAATTTTGATTCTACCGGTATTTCTGAAAAAACTGCAGGGACGGTAATGATGTCGAAACGACCAAAATGATCTGGTTCGGAATACAAAAAGAAGAGGATATTGAAGGAGCAAGCTCTCCAAAAACAGAGAGATTCTTTTTTTAAATACATTGATCCCGGGAGTTCTAGTAAGGATTACAACGAGCCTGCAAGTGCATCACCGACCGCTAACGTTAGCACAACTCTCACCGGTGCAAATGTTAGCATCATCGCCACAACAGCAGAAGGCAGCCCTCAGCCTGGCTTCAAATCGACCGCCAAGCCACCGAGAGGTCAGGATATTTCAAGTGATCCTGGATGCAATTAAGAACTTTGCTGTGATGAAGGCCCGCCACCTACACTTCTGAAAGGTAAGCTTTATTTAGCTACTCTTTAGCCTTTTAGGTTGCTGATTATAGGTGTCTGTGTTTGACGCATATGAGAACGTGGTGTGTTGGAGAGATTTGCACTGTTATTATTTAGTGAATTGCTGTAAATGTTTTGGAACCAGATTGTTGGAGTTATTAGGCAGACCTGTGGTTTGGTGCATTATTTATGTATGGATCCGCAAAATGCCCGCATATTGCGTCATACATATTTTGTTGTTGACACTAGCTGGTAGCTAGTTGACACACTAGCTTTGCACTAGACTTTTTGCGTTATGTGTATAATGTCTTGGCGTTTGTGTGTTGTTGCTGGTATGGACCAGTACGTTGCAAATGTAGGCTTAGGGGCGGCATAATTGTTTTTCGCCTCGAGCGGCAAATATGCACGGGCCGGCCCTGAGTGCGAAGGATAATTTTCTAATAGACTTCTAAACAATCAGTGTTCCTTTTGCAACCAGTGGAGTCTCCCCCCACTGGCCATTAGAAAGAACGCAGGTTTGAGGCACTTCTGCACTGGCTTCACTTTTCAGACTCATAGGTTGCTGCCGGTCTGGTAAGTGGATCTTGTCACCTTATGAAAGAGCCATGCTGGTTCCTGTTTTTCTGTAAAAGCAAGCTAAGAAACTTTAGTAGTTCACTACCTTATCATCGAACTGAAACCACTTGTACATGTTTTTTATTTTAAATTATAAAATAATGGTAAAGCACTACCATCCAAAAAAAGATTTAGATATTGTTATCTATTATTTATTTTATTTTTAAAACATTTTTATGATGACAACAAGGAATGTTACAAACAGCAGAAAGAGGGATATGCATATAAACACATTTAAATGCACAGATAGAAAGATTTTTATATCTTAAATAATAGCTTACATGAATATGTGCTGATATTGTTATGATCATCACCTGAATAGTTACACATATGTGATTAAAAAAACAGTGGCAGTCTGTTTTGTCAACTATGATTAAATGGTATTGCAGAAAATACAGGAATCCAGTGTAATAAAATGTATTATGCACATGCTCATCTCCATATTATGTCTGAACAGTGTTTGCTATTATACACAGAATTCTAAACTGTTATAATTTGTGTAACAGGCTGAAAGTGCTAAATGCAAAAAGCACAATTTCCTGTGTCTGTGTTTTTCTTACATGAATCAGTGAGATTCTATTAAGCCAGTGAAAATGTTGTTTCTTGTGCTGTATTGTTGGTCAGACAATGAAAGGCACACTCATGCATTTCCACGTCCCACCGAGGAGGAAATTTTACATTTGTCACACTCCTGTTTGTTGTCTGTGTACATGTGTATATGTGTGTGACGGTACATTTGCTCTCTACTTGTATAAAGTAATGTAAAGAGTAGAAAGGTGCTGAAAAGCGAAGAGCAACAACAATGAGGCTCGCATCACCCAGAGGCTTAGTCATACAAATATGGAAGTGGAAGAGGAAACCCCAGTGAATGGAATGATGAAAGAAAGAAAGAGTAAGAGGCTGTGAGTGAGGAATGTGTGTTACTGAGCCCTGTGTGTGTGTCGCCACGTCTAAGAGCCTCTGAAGGCTTTACACCTCAGGTTTAACTGATTTTATTTCATTCTATATAATGAATATATGAACAATAACGACAGAAAGGTCATGCCTGTAAAGCATGTAGAGCTGTAACCATTTTCACTACATTCATTCATTATTTAAGCAGCTTTGATTATCATTCACATACATGTTTAATATGGATTCACATGGAAAACATTCTCTTCGTGCATTGTCTATTAACAGTGACATATGTGTACTACAGTTGCATGATTTCCCATACTTGAGTAAAAGATTTGAGGATAAGATGAGGTAGTGATGTAATGTATGTGGCCTCATTATTTTGCAGCCATGCTTTAAAAATAAACCAAATCTGAAGTCTCATAGACATCATTAAAAGTAACAATTTGGCCCAAAATAACTGTATATACAGTTTTGCTTTTACTATACTGCTGTTCAGTCTCCGCTACACTGATATGACAGCTGGGGTTTTAAATGTAAAAAGGACACTACATTGTCAAACACCCTGGTTCCCAGCCTCTCTTTAACATTCGTTTAGCCCCAGAAAGGTAAAGTGAGTTTGAAAATGTCAGAAATAACAGAAAAAAGCAAAAAATTTGTGTAGAAGGACATTTTGTTTGTACCTCATTTGTTTATCTTGGACCATTTGGAGTAGACTAAACCACATCACTGTATCTAGCTACAACATTCAAAGGCTGCCGACACGTTGATGCATCAGTCTTAACCTTTTAATATCATAATATTATGTCAGTCACACAGGAGACATTGTTTATTCCAGAAAGAGTACTTTTACTTTTATATATTTTACTCCTTGCTGATAATGTCTGTTTTTTAAAAGATTTTTTGTGTTGAAATGTCATGCTTTATTGATAATGACAGAGAGACAGAGTCTTTCTTTCAATCTTTCTTTCTTTCTTTCTTTCTTTCCCATGTGGTCATGCTGTGTCTATTTGTAGCTGTCTTGTATCTCTTTGTTTTAGTCTCTTTGTAGCTTGTCTGAGTTTGTTGTCATTTAATTTTTCTCTGTACTCATTCTGAATCCCTTCCTGATTGGTGCATGTCTCTTTGAGTGACATGTTTGTATGTGAAGGGTGTAGGTCTGAGCCCAATACGCTGTAGATTCATTCTTAGATAAATGTATTTCATTAACTGAAACCTGAACTAATCTGCATTGATCTTTTATGAGTTGAGGGTTAGCTTTTTAAGAGGGTGCAATTGTTTTTTTTTGTAATTCCCAAATGTACTATGGCGCTGGTTCTGTGTAGTCAGTTATTTAGTGTGAGGAATGGTGCTATTGAATAACATTATAATAACATTATATATAAGATGTAAGAAACCTATTTGGCCACCGGGTGGTGCTGTGAGTCCATGATATGTCTGCCCTGTCAGGCTCCATGTGCTGTCCTAGTCTTGTTTCTGATTTTACTGAGGCAGAAACTGATTTTACTGTTTGATCAGTGAAAAAAAAATAACTAACAGAAAATAACTTTTTTCCTCAATAAATGGAAAGCGGCCTGCATTGGTCATTGGAGGATTTTAGTAATTGCTTTATGGTTGCCTGGAGAGGCTTGTCAATATTCAAAGTGTACACATATATACTTGTAAGCTAATTCAGTATTTTAATCTCATGCAACTTTCTACTTTTGGAGAAAAAATATTTTACTTTTTAATTTCATAACAATTATGTGAATCATCTGGCTTGAGTTACTGCAAATTAAAACTTTTGCACACACACTAATGAAATTGTGCAAGTGCAGCTGAAATGATTAATCGGCCAATCAAATTAACCAGTAACTGCTCTGGAAATGGTTTCAGACATTTTTAATTAAAATGTCATGGTTCCAGCTTCTCAAATGGAAATATTTGCTACTTTTCCTTTCATTATTGCAATAATTTGGACTTTATTTTCTGCATTGAGTGCTCTTACATTTCATAATTTAAAAACATGGTGCAGATAATATGTGACTTACATAATCTTAAGTAACATTGTCAAAACAGGACTTACCACTTTTGGGGCTGTCTGCTTCTGGTCGTCGTTTGCACATCAACATGAGAAACTTCTCCATTATGCTTCTGTGAAGCACGCTACATTAGCCAAGTTTATGACCCCTGACCTCTGACCCTCACCTGAGCTCACAAGCATGAGGCTTTAGAAAACATTTTTATGTCCATTGTAATTACAAACATAAACCACCATTTATTGTATCCAAACTATTTTATTGTAAAACCTATTTTTAAGTCTCATAATAAAAGCCTTGGGATTTCCTTGTTGCTTTGCCAAATTTTGGTGTTGCTATAGCAACCGAGCTGCTGCCTGCCACCTCCCCTGCTCCAAAATGGGGAAATTACTTTCCCAAAGGTCCAGAAATAGATTTACACATTTTCAGGCTCTTTTTGTGCTCTCTCTCTCTTTATATTCTAAGCTCCCTCCCCTCTCTCCTCAACACATTATCACATTCTTTCTATGCTTTATTCAGAGGAAATAAAATACTAAACTGTCTCTGAATAAAAAATAATATTGGATTAAACATGAAGACTACAAAAATTTTATTCTAGTGAATCACATGCCACATGGAGGATGTCAACTGTATATGAAATGTCTCTTCTTTAGAGAGAGGATTGTAAAGAGCATCCAAAGCTGACATGACCTTTTGTTCTTTTACAGCACAGACAAACACAGGACCAGCTCCGAGGTCACATTGTGCTTTTGCTTCATTTATTGCAATGAAATATCAGTGGAAGTATACTAATACCAACTACAGCATCCTTCCCACTGCCTGCTTCACCCTTCCTCACCCATTACTCCCTATCTTCATGTCCCCAACCCCCCACCTCTCTAACCCAGACACCCCCTGTGCAGCCTCGCCCCAAATCCCCCTACAACCTTAAAACTCTCTCCTCCAAATCTCCTTTCTCCCAGCAGTCTCCCTCCCCGCCCCCAAACCCTTCAATGCCAACGCCAAAAAACTCAACCTCCACTGATAACCTTTAGATATTCTGATTTCATCATAGCTGATAACACTGTCTCAGAAAAACTGCATGAATAATATTTTTTGTCATGATCATGGTTAGTTATCAATAGAGATGTGTGGTTGTGTGTGTGTGTGTGTGTGTTTGTGTGTGTGAGACTTGTGAACCAGTGTTAACACAACATATCCAGTGTATCAGTGTGTCAATCCCTCAGCTAAGCCTCGGCTCTGCAGGGGTTCGCTCCTTATTTAGGTCATCGGATGGTAAAAGAGTTAAACTCCTCTGGATTGATCCAGACTGAAAAAAAAAAAGGGTTTCAACTCCAACAACTGGGCTGTGTGGCCTAAATCCTGCACAGAGCCAGATGTATGTGCACTTTACTACAATCTGAGATTCTCACATACGCATGGCATGATAGATTTGGTATGTCACTCATTTAAAAGCAAGTTGCTATCTAAGCTGCACAACCCTAAAAGGAAACCGGAAAACTATAAACAAGGGTGACCAGGCGTCCTCTTTTGGCCGGACCCACTTTTTACGTCCTGTCCGGGGTGTCCGGGGGGGTTATAAATTCATGAA
>CAFUXE010000304.1:178860-195305 GCA_903364295.1 Serranus cabrilla | reverse complement strand
TAGGAATACTACTGGAGTACGGGCATCTTCATTCTCATTTTAAATGTCTCTTAAAGTACAAGTGGCTGTAAAGTTGCAGTAAACAACGTAGTGTCTGTTGTGTGACAGTTTACGAAAGCCAGGCCTGCAGTATGGGTGAAACGATACATGAATCGATGAAAAGTGATAATATCTATACATGTCATCATCTTTTTATTTGTTCTTAGATTAGCTTTGATTCTAATGTCTAAAAAGAGCTCAGTAATAAAATGTTAGGATCATAATTTAGTTGCTTTTTGTGAGTTGATGTAAATGTAACTCGAGTTGTACTGATACAGATACCACATTGGATATCGAGCCGATACTGGTTCAAATAGCTGGATTGGGTATCTGTGACAATGGGGCCGATCTGTTGAAGTAATTGCTTTCTTATTATTGTTTCTTATTTTGGTAATAATAATGGACAATTCAGTACATTTATATTCATACATTTTTGTTTTCCAGAGTTAGGAAAGCAATGTTTAAGTCAGGCCTGATGCTGTCTGAACTTAAAAAGGATCCTAAGCATTTCTACACAGTGACAGTGGCATAAAGTCTTCAGGTATCTGGACTGAAATATCACTTTGATGCATCCTTAAATGTAACTGATTGTGTTGAATGGGCATATGAAATAAACTCATATTGATTGAATCAAAACTGCACGTATTTACCATTACATAAAATGGACACACTCTGGAATTCTGCACTGTCACTTTAGTCTGACATGTTGGTATCTCTGAGACAGAATTGTGTAATAATAGTGTGTGGGTTAGGGTTAGGACAGTGCTGGTGGCTCCTGCAGGGTTGAAGAGGTCAGTCGCTTTCTTTGCCAACTCTGTCTACCTGTCGCCTTGTTACCGTCTGTCTCTGTCACTCATATGTCATAGTGTATTTATTCAAAGACCCTCTTGAGTTTTGACTATTTATTTTTTTGCATAACTGCTAGCCATAACCATAGACTAGTCATAATCTGTACTAGATTGTTGGAAAAAGAATTCAGATAATTCATAACATATGTGATTATAGGCAAGTAAAACTGTATTTTCATTTTAAAACTTTCAATATTAATGCATTATTAAATACTACACTGAGCTAGTCAATCCCAAAGGCTTTATGAAAGTTTCAGAAACAATGTTGCCAAAGCAAAGCATTAAAATCTAGTTCAATATACTCAATACACAAAATAATAACAATAATAATCATAATAGTAATTATGATTATTAATATATAAAATACAGTATTGCTCCCAAAGTGTGTGTATGGGAAAATAATCTCATTAGGGTTACTCTATAAACACAAAGAAATTGAGAAAATGCCCCATCCTTTCTAAATTTCATGTATTTTCCAACAATTATATTTATGTAGTTGACAGAATAGTGAATAACATTAACAGTGGTGAATGAACACAAGATCAAATAAATTCAAATGAGGTAGAGCTGAGTGATAACATAAAACAATATAGAAATATCATTATCGAATGATGCAATGATCTAGACCTTAATAGAAGGTTTGCCCAGCAGTCTGTATTCCCTCTTCCTTGCTCAGATTTTAGCAGCAGTCCTTCCCAAACAATATGTTAGGGGAAATATCTTTGCGACAGATCAGTGATAGACAGGCTTGTCAGAAAGACAGACAGCCAGGAACAAAAATGGCACGTAGAGATTGAAGGACAGAAAGAAAGAAAACAAAAAAAAAACGGTGTAAGATATAACTTGCAGGAGACTGATGCAGCACTAAATGAATGGAGAAGCACAAAGATTTTGCATAAATGCATCTAGCAGGCTTCCATATGCAGAGGGACTTACAATGTGACAAAAAGGCTTTATTTCCTTTATAAACAACAATTGAAGATGACAGCAGTTGTAAATACTTTACAATACAATTAGAATGATAAAGAAAGAGTATCATAATGCTAACTATGCTTACCATGATAGAGATAATTAAGTATTGTAGTGGGTTCCACTTGAGGAGAAGGTTTCTGGCTGAACATGAAGGAAATGAACAAATGTGCAAAGCAACCTGATGCTTATTAAATTGAACTTGTTAGTGTAGTGTCTGTAGAATTTGCCCAGGGTAGAAAACATGTTTTCTGTCAGTTAAAATATTTTTCAACTTTTGACCTCATTCTGTGGCTGTATGACTCCTCTTCATCATTTGCTTAGACAGAGGAGAGCTATTCTTGAGAAAATTAAGACAAAGAAGTGGAGTTCCTGGTTTTAAGATCAACTCAGAAGCTAAGGGATGAGCTATCAACAGCCATATTATTAGCTTCATATGCCAATAGCTAGCTAACGAGTACAGCTAACATCCCCACATCCTCACACCAAAACAACAGGCTGTTTGCAAATGACTCCCAAAATGACCTTTATATACTATTATAGTTCAAAGATCATGAGGGTTTAAATAAGCATGTTTGTTACGTACATAAATATGTGATGTAGGATGGGACGAAGTATGTGAAAAGGTATGCGACTTGGTTATGTGCTTTAGTTATAGGCCGACTACATTTGCGTTCGTTTCTGGGTTTTTCAAATGGAAACACCCACTCAGCTGATAGTCACTAATCACTAAGGTTATTAATGGTTTAAACACTAGCACTAGCTGAGTCACCAGCAAGTCCTGTGTACCACAAGGTAAAATGACTGTTTTTGTCAAAGTAGTCTGGTGGCTTTGACGATGGTGATATATCAGTGTCAGTTTCCGCGTCAGAAAGGGCTGTTTGTCAAGCAGTGTAAATTTTTCTCACAGTTAAATTTTCTTCAATTCCACCAGACTTCTTTGATGAAAACAGTCATTTTCACCAAACAGAACATGGGATGCTGCTTCAATCAGTTTATTTGTTTCTTATGGATCCTAACTAACGTGGCATTCGCAGCAGTACAGTCACATTGCTTAGCTGTTGTGCTTGTCTCTGCATCTCCAAACTGAGAGTTATGGTGGTAGTTATACACTTAATATATGGATAAGTACCTCATACAACCCCTCTCCAAAATATCCTGTAACCCGTGAAGAGATAAGCAAATGTTATTGATTATGTAAGTGAGGTTATGTGGGATAAAGCTTTTGGGAGGGCATGAGAAAATTTAATTTTAACCCTAAAACCCCTACATACAGAAATTGGATTTTACAACAAAATTCTCAGTGATGTACTTTTTCGGAAAATGTATTTAAACTAGCGTAAAGTAGCTACACATGTTCTTCAGCTGGAGACAAAGCAAGGAAATGTAAGTACATCTCAGGCTGATGGACACGGATATGAGCATGGAAGTGTAGGTTGGGTAAGCCAAGTCTGGTATTGTGGGGGTGATTTTGGCAAATTGAGTCTGATATATTGTAAAGTGGCCAATGTACTTTGATTTGGCAATGCAGCTCCTTTGGTATCCTTGAATGTTTGAACCATGGATAGCATGAGAAAATGAGAAAAAAGCTGATGATGCCTAAGACTACAAGCAGGAAGCTAGATGGATTATCAGAGATGTTCTAATGCATGGCTGTTGTGATGACGATGCCATGATTTCTGCTTTAGAGATTGGTAGGATTACATGCAATCCCTCCGAGATTACCAGCCAAGCAGCCAGGAAGTCAGGCTAGCGGTCATCCAACCAGGTATATTCATCATTTTCAGTCCACTCACCACGCAGTCAGTCACTCAGGATCACTGAGGTTGCCAGTGAAACAGACAGTCAACCAGTCACTCAAGAGGTCAAATATTCAATGTAGAAGTCATTTTACAACATAACAATGTCAGTTATAATCAGTGCTTTTACAGAAAATGTGTAGGCACTACATTCATTCAGTAAGTCAGCCAGGCAGAGTCCATGCAGTCGTGTTATGATCTAATAGTGGTGCAGGCCCCCAAGCAATTTCTAAGCCATTGCAGTTTGAAAAGTGTAAGATTATGTAACACCTTGAGGTAAAAACATGAACTTATCTCTGTGTTTCTGCTCAGTATCAACGCGGGCTGTATGAACGAGCGAGGTCCAGCTGTAAGGAGAGCTCCCTGTAATAGTAATAAACTGCACAGCCTGGACCACATCCGTTTTCACATAATTTTACTGTTCCATCTTACAAGCTTTTATTTATTTTTGACTAAATAGGTCTCAAAAGTCACTGTATAACAACTGCTCAGCACCAAACGGCAGACAGACACAGCTAGCCAGATAGTTAGCCAGATATTTTGTAGGAGAGCAAATACTGGACTTTAGTCACCCAAACACAACCTTAAATTGATGCTAATGTTGGTTTGTTTTTATGCTGGATGTGTATAAGCAATTGCTTGCCTACACATTGGCTTTAACAATTTTGTAAAATGATACATATAAATATATATTTCAGCTTCTTGTTTCCCCCCTTAAATGGCTAAACAAAGCATCAATTGATGTATCTTTTAAAGCTTACATCTTAAAAGTCCCATATCTTTAAGCATTTGTTTATGTCTTACACAACAGATGTTTGTTCGGTGTTACGTATGTAAATAGATATTTTAAGACCAAGCTGAATTGGAATGATAAAGTGGGATGACACTTTTCATATGAACTCCAGGTAATGTCTGGAGAATCAGGTCATTGTTCGGAGTTACTCATTCACACATGTAGCACACAACAGTAGATTGTCTGTGTCAGAGGCATGTACACCTTTTGGAAATACTCAATTGAATTGGAATGGTGCCTGGGCCATCATATACAATCCGGTATCTTGCTGTTCCTTTTCTGAAGCTTTCAACATCTATCCTCACCAAAAGCAGCCCTCCAATCTTGGCATCTCTCTAGTTTGACATTTTTCATTGGTGATTTTGTGGAAAAGGTCCATCCTCTTCACCCTCAGATGTTTGTATTAAAGCAGAACCAATAGGGCATTTTGAGACCGAGATCAATCCCAATTTTTAAGGTCGGGAATTCACCAATTACAGATATGGCAGTTGACTGATTGAATTTTTGTGCTGAAATGAAAATAGACCTTTTCCATGTAGACACCAGTTTTGCATCAGCTAAGTACCAATATGACAACAAAGGTACTCAGAAGACTGCTTTCTTAAACAAATAACTTTTAATATTCAACATTATTAAACATGATATGCTAGTTAATATATTGTCGAACAATTCTACAAATGAAAAATGAAAAAGCAAGACATGTAAATAAATACATAAATAGCTCAATGAACATCAGCAGTGTATGTTCAGTATCAGTTAATTGCTGACCATTTAAATAAAGAATAATAAAATAAAGAGCAAACACTGTTTATATGTCACCACAAGCAACACTTTTCACATTATATGGTCTGTAAAAAAAAAAAAAAAGTTCATACTGGAGCATATTGGACGACATGTACACCTCTAGCAACACTGACTGATAATATCCTCCATCGTTTGTATTCTTACTGTCATTTTTTCAGATGGTGACAATTAAAATTTTTAAGTGTGTGCTAGAGAGAAACAATTTTGCTGCCAAGGATAGAGAAGATAACAAGAGGCAAATTGTCAAGGTAATAGTGTCCCCTGCCTGGGAATGAAGACACAGAGACAGTAACTTTCCATTGAGTATTGTCTTCTCCCGAGTCTGTAAACATTGTGAAGTTGGCCTCATACTGAGGTGACAGGAATATGGATGCAATCTGTTGCAAGACCTTCACTGCACTTAATTCTGCAGTAGTAATTTGTATTCATTATTAATGACCTCAGAGAATTATATAAGATATGAACTATCTTTTAGAAGCCATTTTATTGTCACAGTGGGATTAACAGGCCTGTGGACATTTACTGTGTCTGATAGAATAAATCATGAATTGAAGAAAAATAAAAACAACATTCTCACACTCTGGGGCATCGTCTCGCCTTCAGCTGAGTGGTGACTTGACATTTTAAGAAAGCTGATTGGTGAGGAGGTTTGTTATGTTATACAGCTTGTTCACTGGTGGTACCATGGTGATCGTGTGTGGCTGAAAGTGAATCACCATAGTGAAAGCAAATGTTCTCTTGCAGTTCACTCACTCACACATTACCAGCAACCACTTCACTGACTCAACCCAAACAACAAAGCTGTTTTTGGGACAGCAGTGTTACAGTGAGGGCTTTAAATAGGCACATTATGCTGAAGTACACTTGGGACTTTCTAAATGCTGGGCATGCCCGGTACTCACGGTTAGAAAACAATTAATATGTGCCAACATTACTTGCAAAAAAAATGTTAGAAATGGTTTTGATTATTCTTTTTTTTGCTTTGTTTAGCTTTAATCTAGAGCGATTTCTTACTGACAGTGTCTGTCTCAGGGACCGATTAGAACAGTGGGATGCAGCCTTTTTGCCTGGCGACCCCAGAAAACAAAGACATTTTTCCTCGAATGTCCAGCGTAAAAAATCACAATGGACGATGATACACAAAACCCACTATAGGAGCTATATCAACTATTACACATAAAATAATGTTTTTTTTTGCCTGAAAGTATTGCACATGGAAAAAGCTCTGAGTGAAAGAGTGAAAAGTGAAAAATTTTACAAATATGCAGTCTTTCTCATACATCACTTCAGAAATTATTTTGTGATTTTAAGGTTACCCTCTAAATCCCACCATTGAAACGTATGTTTTATTTAAGACATCGCCAAAAAATACACTGTTTATCGTAGAAAGAAACTGTAAAAACAGGCATTATTGTCGAAATCCTTTAACAGATCAGAGGCTACAAAAGTTGCCATCAGCAAAAGTAACCAAAACAAAGCTTAAAACTGTGATATTTCTGTGAGAATCACTTAATTCTACATGTCTCATTTTAAAACACTGTTTATCGTCGGAAGAATCTGTAAAAACAGACATTATTGTCTCCAACAGGTCATACTGAACAGATCATAGGTTAGAAAAGTTTTCTCTGATCCTCAGCCACAATGTAAAGCTACTATTTATTCTGCTGAGCCAAATGGCCATGTGACAAATATTAACTGAAAATCTATTTACACAGAGCAGAGAGGAAAGGACAGGAGAGGTTGCAACTAGATGTTTTGAAAAAATGGAAATAATTCAATATGTATAATATGTGGAAACAACTTATTTGATCATGGAAGTTCATTCTATCTTGACTTTGGGAATAGTGTTTGTAATAATAGTCCTAACTAAGATCCACATACTAGATGTTTATTTGAACGTTTCTGACTGTTTAGCTGTCAGCTGCTGCCCTCTCCTTCCTGCCACTGTCTGGACCAGCACACTGGATTTTAAAGTTAGATGCTGATGAAGATATTTAGCACAATAGACACATAACCTACCGAGCAATGCACAACAAACAATCTTGAAACTAATTTGCTTTTTCTAATGATACTGTATTAAAACCAACTTTTGAGTGCAGAATCTAAGCAATGGTAACACTGTTTGTTAATGACCTCAATGACCTCTTGTTTCTGTATGGCAATTTTTTGTCACTCACTGGTCCACATACAGGACAAATCAGCCTGGCTGATTTATTGGTATTTAAATTTTTCTGTCTTCAGAATTTTCTGATTTAGCTTCATCTTTTCGTCATTATTATAAGTAAAAAGTGACATGTATTACTGATATGCGTTTTCTTTTGGAAGCAGTTAAACCAATAAATACTGTGAGGGACCATATTGATTTTAAAAGTAGCCCTCCAACTGACCTGACTGCACGTTAGAGGATGAAACGGATCAAACAGAGGATACAACAAAGGTCAGTCTCTCCTGCTGAGGGAGGAGGCTGAGATTCAGATCAGACCTGACATCACACGGTACAGTGGAGCCAGGGAGGATGGGACGGCCGTGTGCCTTTTTGTCATCTTTCTCCTCCTCCATCAGTGTGTGTTTGTGGTTTAAAACAAGCAAAGGTCTTTTCTGTCCTGCTGATAGCAGAGGCTGAGATTCAGATGAGACCTGACATCAGCCAGTACAGTAGAGTGAAGGAAGAATAGGTACAAAATGTCCCCTTCCATTAAAACATGGACTCTGCGCACACGACAACAGCTTCACCATATCAGCTCAGAGTAGAAATAACAAATCACCTGTTCATCATGTTACCATTCTTAAATACATGATGTGAACTTCGTGATGATGATTCGTCAGGTTTTCACAAATGTAAATTTTGAGCTACTTGAGTATTTCAAATTTATGTAACTTTATACTTCTTCTCTTAAAAGTAATTATTGTACTGTTGTTCTCCACTACATTTAGCTGGCAGCTTCAGTTACTTTTCAGGTAAATATCTGACATGTAAAACAATTTAAATTTAAATAAGTATGCTTTTTTTTAAACAGTATATTAAGTAGCTAAAATGAACCCTACTTTGTCAACAGTAAAATGCTGCTCACATAAATTCATCAAATCCGATGATATATAGAGAATATACTGTAAGGAACATTCTTAGTAGGTCCAAATACTTTCACTTTTGATACTTTTGGTACAGTTTTGATGCTGATACTTTTGTAATTTTACTGAAGTTAGCTACAGCAGGTTTGTGATCCTTTCTGAAAAACAACAAACAGCTGATTACACTTTTTTTTTTCTTTTTTGGTTTCTTTGTCCTAATAAATGCATTTACTGTGTTCTGGAACTGTAAGCGGTAACAATGCCATTCATGGTTACATTTATAGATAGGTAGATGTGCATACGGATGGATACTTTTAGATACTTTTAGATTTATGTTTTTGTTTTTGGAGGGAGCTGTTTTGAAGCATTGCATGGATGAAATACATTTTATTATCATTCAGTCGAGTGCACATCACTTCCAGGCAATGAAAGTCTCCTGCATTGTATTGTTTGAATTGATCCAAACTCTTCAGAAAACAAGCATTTTAAAACTTGTTTGCTGGTTGTCTTGCAGAATGAGCTGAAAAGGCTTTTCTTTTTTTTCTTTTTCTTTTTTTTTAAGCATTTTCTTGTAGTTATTTCAGCATACTTTTTGGCAATTAAGTCATGAGTAAGTCATTCAAATGTGGTTCCTGGAGAAGTTGATGGCATTTCCTGAGCTTTGTGCATTTCTAGATGGTAGTAGTTGGGTTTTTCTGATGTATCTGAGACAATTACCAAAAAAAATGAATCACCACAATCTTGACAGGTCCTTGAACATACAGTCATAAATGTGCAAAACAAATATTAGGCTTATTGATCCAGTAGTATGAAAGATTGGCTGTGGACAAACAGGCAGACAGATGGCCAGATAAGAACATGTACACGCGCAGCCATATACATGGCTCACACTTAATTGAAAGCATAAGATTACACTTGGAGTTGCAGTGTAAACACAGTCAGAGGAAGTAGAGAGATGAGAAGATACTGTATCATTTACTGCAGATCCTGTGCTATTCTCATTTTACTTCATTGTTTGGTCTCCTCCTTCACCGACTCCAAGGAGTTTTTTCCAACTCATCTCTTTTGTGCAGACTTGATTTTCTTGATTATCTCTCACTTTTGACAGATTTGCGCAGTTAGTCATTGGTCCTTTGAATAAGCTGACTGTCTGCACCTTTCTCTCAAGTACTGACGCCGTGTGGAAGTGTGTGTGCATGTATGTGTGTTGTGTGGATTGGCCGACACAGTGTGTTGTCAGCAGTAATCTAAACTGCTGCTCATCAGAGACACACTCTGCATGTGTGTGTGTGTGCGTGTGTGTGTGTGTGTGTCTGAGCTTGTGCCCGTCAAGAAGGAGACAGCGAGGAGCTGCTGAGTCACCATGGCGACTGGCTGGGCAGCCATGACAGGATTTTGTTAACACATTAGATGCCATGAGGCTGGAAAATGGGACCTTGTTTGTGCATTTTCTTTTTGTTTTTGAATTTTCCCTACATTTTTATGCACAGAGAATGATTATTTTTTATGCATATAAACTAAAATATATGATTTCCATATTCCTGCCATAAGTAGTAAAAGGAGAAAAGCAAGATGAAAGCTCACACGTCAAACAGATTGGACTGACATGACCGTAACTTTCAGAGTGGGCATTTCTGAGCTCACTAATGGACTCCCAGACACATTTCAGCTGTCTAGATTGTTAGCTCCTAACTAAATTAGGCTAGTCATTTATCCTCTGCGTCTACTGGCTTGCCGTCATAGACGCCCAACACATTTACTCTGAAAGGGAGCAGTTTGTCATTTTGGGGAGTACTCTTTTTTAGCGTCTAAGATTAAATTTATATTGATTTTTACATTTAAGTATAGGTTTTAAAGCTGCACTGGACTACTTTGCACATTAATGATCAGGAAATCATTATTTATAAATCAGATAAAGTGGGGCCATTGAACTAAATTTGATCTGAATGTACAGTCACAACTCTGGACAAAGATGAAAAGCAAGCTGTCCTAGGGGGGATTGGGAGTCTGACAAGCAGTTCTAGTTTTGGCACTCCAGTGCAGTATTTGCTCTTCTTTTAGCTCTTTTTCTGCTCTCGTATCCAACTGTGTCTCTGTTTCACTAAAAACTGAATTGACCTGATGGGAGTGGTGAGAGTGAACCAAAACAATGAGCTAGGTGCCCCAATGTGAAACGCTGTACAGCTAACAAAATGTCTGTTTCTAGCTTAGATTTAAGAATATCATATGATTATTTTAGCACTCTATGTCTACCAGAAAGGACAAGTTGGCTGTTAGCATGCTAATGTTCGTTATATGTTTGCAAGCTAGGGCACTTAATGCTGCATATATTTCTGAATTATTCACATTCCACTACAACACGAGTTACATTGTGTCAAATGCTTTAGCTTAACTTGTAGTTAGCATACAACTGACTTTGGATAGACGACCTAGTTTAAAAATCAACTGCATAAGTAAGTTCACATGAAATATACAGAGTTTTAGGATTGCACAGATGTCCCCATTAAAACAGCTGATGTCTCACGTTAGTATACATCTGTATCCACTTTTGTCCTCTTAAAAGTTAATTTTTTTTGGTTTATCAGATGTTAAAAACTAGGTCCTAGGTTCTTTAACCTGTTGGTGGTGCATTCCAACCACACAGCAGCTTTAAGGCATGTTTCTGTTGTTTGCTAACAGACAGAATTATCACGTAGGCTCCTTCTGTCAATACAAATTCAATGGAGAAAGATGTATTGTTTCTCCAGTGGGGGCGGGGCTTAAATACGTTCTGTCTGTAGTTTGCCAACTCTGCCCTACCAGCACCCGTATGTGTTGCTTGTATCTATACAATCCCACCACCGACAGTCGTAGAGGCATTTTTTTCTAAGTTGTCTGTTCTTGCCATTCTCTGTATCTCAGGAAGGCATGGAGGGAATTTCTTCCATGTGTCACAATGTCTACTTAATGATTACATTTTAGTGGTCACAAAACTTGATCGTTAACAATAACCTTCACATATGTCTAATAGGATAATATGGTACGGTAATGACATTTTATATCCAAAAGGTAATAAAGAAATTCTGGTCATTATTGAACACAATACAACAGCAACTTAAGATGAGGTATTTGGTTGGATACTGAATTGGTGACACTAAACTTGCATGCCCACCTTAAAACTGTGCTGATTGTATAGTTCCTTGTGCCAGGACAGCTTCTTGACTGGCTGACGGAAGCATACTGTAAGGCCGGAATCCAAGCTGTATATGGAAGCTGTTATCTTCCAAATCAAGCAATCACACCTCTTGATAGATTTCCTTTTGTTTTCATTATATTTTGGCATCGCTTATTACAATGTGCACAGATTATATGCTTTGTCAAATACATGTCCAGCATCAGCAGTTTTATATAGAAAGCTCAGCATTCCACCTTTAAAGTTGCAGTGCAGCTGGTGTTGGAGGTGAATAGGTAATTTCTACAGTCAGTGTTGGAGTGTTTCAATACTATTTAGTATAGTTACACCTTCTGAGATAAAGCACAAACACAGACTCTGACCTTTAAGACCTTTCAAAGTAATACTACTCTATCACTTTCACTATTTAAGCAATGAGAGAAAAGCAGGTTATTGGTAGTGAGTTTTTTTGTTAGATTGTATTCCGGTCTGCGTCTTGTTTTGCTCCCTGATAGTAGAAGTTAAAGTTAATTTAAAATGCAATGCATCATCTGGGTAACATACAGTTGGATGAACCATTTACAGATTTTGGAGACATTCTCAATGTCATGCAAAACTCACTTTAAAAAGCTTCTTCTTTGTAAAATAGAGCTTTCCTTTATGTTTAGATTGAGAGGTTCCTTGCTGCTCGGATACAGAAACATTAGTCTGATGCACTGTATGCTACTGAGAGACGTCCTTCCTGATACAGAGGATAGTGGCTGTGGAACTGCAGTTGATTTAGAGATGAATAAGTATCCCTGGCTACAATTGGACAACTGTTTTGTCACTGTGTCACTGGTGATACAAACCAAATTTCCAAATGAAATATGGACTAATTCTCTTCCTCTTGATGACATTTATTTTTAGATGACATGAGCACAAACACACCCTGTTATTCTCTCCCACCCAGCCACCCACTCACTCTCTCTCTCTCTCTCTCTGTTCTCCTGTCTCCCATCTTTTCAACTGTGTGTGAACCCTTCAGTAGGCTGGACAACAAAACTGAAAGCTGCAGTGCTGGCTGCTTGCTGTCCTTCAGTGATTTCAGAGCTGCTGAGAAACTGAAAGTGCTGCTAACGCAGTGATGTGCTTCACTGTCCGTCAAGCCAGGAGGCTGGTTGCACATTAATTTATCATGATTATACTGAGCCAGAAGACGTCACTGCCACTTTACATAATACAGTCTTCATACTATTTTGACTAAACCAAAGAGCTAAACATATTTTTCATATTGACATGAGTTGGAAAACTAGTTAGAAAGCTGCTTTTATGTTGTGGCAATGTTTTCCAAACCAACCAGAGATTATTGTTTGATTTTTCATTAGTTTTCAGGAAACAGCCGTCCCATGGATGCAGGAGGGAGCAGCTCCCGGGGGCCAACAAGCTCTCCAATCATTGTTGTTACATCATTGGCACAGACTTACATATTGTACTGTGACTCATTACTGAGCTCAACTGACCTGTGGTTCAGCTGTAATGCCAACTTGTATCCACTGTGGAGCAAAAACAGGCTGAACTCGGAAATGTTTATCATCAGACAGAACAGTGTCAGGGGAGTTCTGTTGTCTATCTCAACCGCACCTTGACAGTGGTTGATAGTGTGGACAATCTTCTGGTCATGAGCTAATTTCTCCCGTTAGCACCCACTTCTGTTATCACAAGACCGTGGCCAACAGACAGTGATCATATCATCACTACAGGCCTCATCCAAGAACCACTCATACAAACATTCATTATGAAGTGGCACTCAAGTTATTTTTTCTATATTTGAATACTTAACGAATTTTTAGCAGAACACCATCTATATGACCTGATTTTTCTACTTTGACTTACTGGTATGTAAAGACGAGACCTGTGGGAACAATTTCGGCAGCTTCCCGACATGATATCCTGGCATGGTTGGTACCATTCGATTCCTTAGATCTAGTTTCATATGTTATCAGTATCTCCAAAATATAGAGAGAAAAACGCCGAAATATCAAAATAGTTAAGGGGTTAAATACATTTTACCATATCTTTACTTGGCCTATCATCATCAAACCAAAACTGGCATGGGGTGGGATGCTGCTTCATTTTTACATCATGAAGAAGTAATGCTCCTTGGCTACGATTTGTGGCATTGGCCAATATTCTCTTCCATTGAATGAAATGTATAAGTTGTCTAGATGTCTCACACTTGTCATGTACAGGTAGTTCGCCCCTTTCCACAGCTGGAAAACATTTGTTAGACATCCGGTCATAAAGTGGCTCCAACAAAAACATACATATAGCTGTTGCCACCTTAGTTGTTTTTGCTTCAGCAGCACCTTTCTGTACAGACATGGTCTGAAGCACATCCCATGATAAGCTATTCTGTGGTCATGGCAGCCAGTAGGGGGACGGGAACTCACCTGCCATTTCAAATAAAACATGAGCACACAGATTCATCTCCCAGGCAACAGTTTCCCATCCTGTCAGCACCGTTTTTATCTCCTTGTCTTGACATGAAACTTTGCCAACTTTCAACCGGATCTGTGTCACTGCATGTGGGCTGTATAGTAAATGCAGACAAATGCCACTTGGCCTCCCTCAATGCAGCCAGCACCTGAAGCTCACCCAATTCCCACACTGATGCAAAATGCATTGTTACTGCTCACCTTGCAGCGACACAGATTGGGTTTAAATCGTCCCTTTGTTTTGGGATATTTGAAGAAAAGAAAGGCTATGTACTGTACTGTAATACCCCTATAGTGGCTTCACAAAACAGAGCAAGTTGTTTGTATTTTTGTGAAAACCAGCTGTTGTAAATTCAGTTAGTTTTGGACCACAGTAATCATAAAACATTTGGGTGATGTAGCTTCACACAAAACACAAAAATTTCATCCCGCAAAACTCTCTTGTATTTTTATGGTACAGTAATGTATTTGATTTGCTGCCAATCCTTGGCCGTTGCGTGCGTGTGTTAGTGTTTGTATGCTTGCGTGCAAGCCGGCAGTGTTTTGGAGGATGAGATGATTATGTAGCAGAAGGCTGGGCTCAGGGAGGGAGAGGTGGTGGATGCCGGTGCAAGGGATTGTGGGTGCAGATAGTTTTAATCCCCCAGAGTGCAACAGCTGTCTCACCCAACAACCTCTCAACATCATCATCATCATCGTTCATCTCATCATCATCTCTCCCTTCCTCTCTCTCTCTCTCTCTCTCTCTCTCTCTCTCTCTGCACAGATTTTTTACTTAACATCAGTTGCATCATAATGCTTCTGTGTAACATTCATATACACTGGCACAAAGTTGACTAAAGTTGTGTTTTGCGTGAGAGCGTTGCACCAATAAATGCACATTAATGCATGAATTCCTGATTACAATTTAACTTGCTGCTTATCAATTGACAGAACCAAACACTAATTCCAAAATAGACCAAAAAGTTGTGTTAAGCTGATTGTGACTGCAAAATTCCTTGATATTGTTTGTGGATTCACACACATAATTTAATAATTTTACACATTGTTAATATTAAACATATTGGTTAGTGCAGCTTTAATATAAAATGAAGCAACCGTTTTTTCCTTCATCCAGCTTGGTGAGGGCTGTCACTACTGCATCTGCACCAGAAACCCATTTTGTTCTACTTCCTGTCCAGGCAATCTACTTCAGTCTCTGGGATTTCAATACAAAAATGTTATTGTTGGTTTTTAATAGTCGTGAAATACTTGTTTTCTTGCTTTTGTTAAGAATTTCTAATTTGTTGAGTTAATAAAATTAGAACTGCAACTAACAGCTATTTTGATAGTCGAATACTCATATATTATTGAAACAATTCTGTAATTAATTGTCCAATTACCTAATGGGTATTTAGTCATCAAGCATTTAAATTTAGTTTAAGCATGTGCTAAATAACATTAAAGATGTTATTTTAAGATATATATGACAAAAATAGAAAATGCTCCAGAAAATGACATCAGGTACACACACAGTATGAAAATCATGCTATAATGTAACCGACATATTATTGACAGTTAAATTCATTGGCCACTAATTTTGTAAGCAATTTTGTCATCCACTAATCGTTGCAGGACTAACTAAAATAGAAAGAACAATTTTCCCTATTATATTAATACAATTTTGTCCAGTTTGGGTATAGAATGTCTAACTTACGGGGGTAATTCATGTCATCGTCTATTAACAAAACTGTGAAAATGCTTTAATTTAAAAAGGATATTAAATTATCTTATTCATTCAATTACTAAAACTCATATATTTATGAGAATTTATTAATGCAGAAACGACAGTAATGACCGTAAGAAGAACATCTGGTTTCCCAGCACAGATCAGGCAGTGACAGGAGCTTTTCTGAGGTACATTTCTTCTAAACTCGCAGTGCTCTTCATATTTTCCTGTGGGGCCAGACGTTATCAAGCTGCCTGCATGGACTGGAAGAGTTCTCCAAAATATCTCATAAATCTAAAGTCAAGGCCATGCAAAGTTTTAGCATCCATTACAACTGAACACCCTTGTCTGTCATACTAATCTTGCCTATGATAAGTAAAGAATATGCATTAAAAATGAAAACAAAAATCTGTGCTACCGGGAGTAATGAGAGGCAGAGAGGGGGAGAGAAAACAAAGAACACCAGCTCCAGGCCACTGAATATTGTGGCTTATGAAACCTCTCCAATGGAGCGATAAATATTGCAGAATAATACGCTAAGAGGGTATAATAGAGGTTGGGAAGCCTCTATTTGGGATTGGTTTGTTTTGTACTGAAGTGATGGAATTATTGAGTGCAACATGAGAGAGAGAGTGCTGTGTGATGATAGTTAAGTAACTAGAATTAGGAGGTAAATGTGTGTACAATGTGGGTACATTTAGCAAAAAACAGAGAACAAGATAGTTAAAGAGGTAGAAACCCAAAGTGAAAGTGTGTGTGTGTGTTGGGTGTCCAATGTACTGTGTCCT
>CAFUXE010000304.1:158010-174063 GCA_903364295.1 Serranus cabrilla | reverse complement strand
ACACCACACCCAGCACTTCTGTTGCCGGCTTTCTGTTTCAACATGTTGTAGTCTGAGAACCCTGATGACATCACTATGACATAATTGGGGTTATTTTCTCATCCAGAGCCATAGATGATATAATTCAGTTGTTCCCCATGACGAGTAAACTGACCTTTAAGTGTAAAATTGGTGAGATGCCCTTTTTAAAGAAAGAAAATACTAATTTCATGAGTCATTTTTATAAAATTGTGTCAAAATAGTTTAACATGATTGTCCCTATGTTTGGGATGTTGTCTCTCATCAGATGTCAAGCAGCTGTAGCTAAATATTAGTCTGGAGGCTGATGGACCTCAGCAGTAAACTGAAATGTTTAAGTTAAAATTGAGTTTAACTGTGATGAAGTTCAGCCCATGCAGCTTATTTAATGAGCTCTGCCTTTTCAGTCTACACTGGCTTAGCACAAGCCCCCAGCACATATTGCTGTAACCTGTTTCAAATATTTTCAGTCATTGGTGTCTTCAAACAAGTTGGATAATTACCTGAAAATGTTATCATTTTAAATACTTCATAGTAGTTGCAGAGTCCAGAGTTGTATAGCATTTATATTCTACGGTTAGATTGTGGCGAGATGGGAGCTCTGTGTAAACATTCTTACCTTACATGAATGAAATGAACGATGAATGGATGACAGGCAGAAGGAAAGGGCAGAGCTGGGAGATTGGGAGAGAAGTAATATAGATAAGAGCATGCTGGAGGATTTGAGCAAAGGATGGAGAATCAGGGAGTCGTCCAGGCTGGAGAGTTAAATAGAGCAGACACAAAAGCCCTGTAGTCACACAGAGACATGGATTATTATATAGAAGGGGTTTGTTCCAACCTCCTGGGGAGGGGGCCATTTGTGCCAATAAGGGACAATAGTAGTTTATTTTCTATTGAGAATGTCCACATGTAGTTGTTGAGTTTGTCTGTGGGCCTGTGCCAGTCAGCAAAGTTCACTGTATGTCAGTTTGTTCGTGTTGATGATATGGCCAAGTTCATGGTAATACATTGCTGTCAGAGGAATGCAAGCTAAACTCTATCAGAACTAGTGGTCATTAATATAAAAATATGAAGAGCACATTTCAAATAAACCCTTTCATTTTGGGTTGCAAAGCTGAATCATTAAGAAAAATATAAAGTTTTCTGGTTTGTGGATTTAAATTAAAATATTGTCCGATATTTCCTGTATGCACAGCTTTCAACAAATGCATTTATACCAAGCATAGTGACAGATTTGTTTATTTTTTTTTCTTCAAGATAATAATCTCATCAAATCAGGCTCCTTATTTTCAAACCAGTCCACCTTGGGAACATATTTTGTCATTATTTTTATTTTTCTTCTCATTAATCACATCAGAAAATGTAACTAGCTCTAAAAGTTCTGGTATGTGAAAGAGAACCCCTTTAGCAGCTTTAGCTACTGTTAGCATCACAAACTGACAGGACAAGCTACTTCACATTATCTTCCAGGCCCAAATACAGAACTTTGAGTGTGATAACATTAGAACAGTCATTAAATGTGTGTTCAAAGTTGAGCTTTTTCTCTGATTCTGACACTATCCACCAGCTGGTGAGTTGTCTACCTTTATAATTCTGGGTCAAGAGCTATAGCAACTGTCTGAAAATGATGTACTGCAATAAGTTCACCTTGAGAAAGACTCAAGCCAAACTGAAGTCCAATGGTAACCTCGACAATCTCCATTGAAATATTTGCACTTTTGCATATTCTGTACATACCACAGACGCTGAACAGCCATGCTAACTTCCTGTGGTATTAGCGAATTAGCTAACAGGCTTTTTGTTTTGTTCAGGTGATTATGTTGACAGTCAAATTGAAATTGGAATTATCCATTATAATGAAAAATATTTTTTTTTTAAAATTGATAGTTCAGCTTATTTGAGAAATGTTATTCTACCCAAATATAAAGTTAGCAATGGACACACCACCCAAATCAAAGTCATAACAAAATCGGAAGAGTTCAGTTTCACGTTGGTGGTGTTGCTATCCATCCATAGAGATTCCTTGCTTGGAACACTTTGGGTCGTCATCCGTTTAACCAAAAAGAAAAAAAAAATCTGTGTGGAAAACAGGCTTAATTAGATTAAGCTGGTTAAGTTAGAGCCACTGATACAATTATCACTCAGGCATAAAACATAGCCTACAGCTTGATTATGCATGGATATTAAAATTGCAATTGTGTCTATTTTAATAAAGTGAAAAACGCTCTCTTCTAAATTAGGATTTTTGATTAAAAAAAAAAGATCTATTAGCTCTACAATCAGAGAATGCTATCGCACTGATGATCTTTATATGAGAGACATGTTGTCTTAATAATTCATGTTTTTAACAATGTGGGATTATGCATATTTACACAGATGTGTGTGTGAGAGAGAGTGCTTTAAAGATTAAGTGTAATTGCCTCAACACTTTGGCCATCCCTGTCTAGACTTAAATTAGCTCACTGTCTTTCTTTTTCGTTATCTCTCAGACTGGTACTCTTTATTTTTCTGACTTTTTCGTGTCTTCGAGGTCCATCTTGGCTCATTATATCTCCTTTTCTTTTTCGCTACAGCCTTGTATATATTTTTTGCACCCTCTGCACCACACATTCTCTCAGTCTTCCTCTCTTCCTGTCATTGTTACGCTGTGTCAGCCTGGAGACAGTGCTGTATTAGCATCATTACCATTAGCACACACACACACACACACACACACACACACACACACACTCACACAATTAGCAGCTAGCCTGTAGCACAGTCTAGTCCAATGAGTTGAATGTTAACCTGTCTAGCTGTCAGTGTTTGACACGCAATCGTGCAGAGCTGTAGGGAACCAGAGTTTGGCAACAACTTGAATCCATTGCACTTGTAGATGGACATGTTGGTCATATTCTCTTGTGATATAGGGCTTTAGGGCATAGGTCAGTAATAGGCAGACCGCGGTCCGAGTCCGGACCCAGAAGCCGCCTCAGACGGACCTGGACCAACTGCCAAAACAGAAGGATATGATTTGAAACCTGACGTGGTGCTTTGTTACCGTAGTGGTTTAGCAGGTGAGGAAACACACAGAACAATTGCCTGTGAGGAAAGGCATCCCACGTGATACTACTCAGCCAATCAAGTTTGTGTATTCCAGGCGGTAAACATTGTGACTCTACAGTACTGACAGATGAGAGAATTTCTGGCAATCGCACACATTTTCTTTTGGGTTTAGTGAAGTGTTTTCTGCATAGACAGCTGTTCAAATCACACAAATATTCAGATTTATGTGTTTTGAGCTAATTTATCGCATGTTAATTGATCTATCAAGGCTCCCGGTCTGTCTGTGAGCTTAACTCTAATGCTGTCTGTCTGCAGCTGGCTGAACTGACTGACACCGGACATTTATTGAAATTACTGATTTACTTAATAGTTTTCATGTGGGCTTCACAGAAAGAAATCAACAAGGTATATACTGATTGATTTTCTCCGCCCACTGTTGTGAGCGAGGGGTGCAGTCAAGCAGAAACACAAATAGACTGGCAGCGTTGATCAATAAATGAAGATACGGTTCATATGTTAAAAACACGCATACAGTGGTCTATTTATTTGATTTAAACAGCTGTATATGCAAAAAACGATTCACTAAACGCGTCAAAAATAGACTTGATGCTTAAAAAAAAGCTTTCTAATCCCAAAAACTAACTACGCTGGATCCTCCATTTCCCATTATGCAATACTATTATTATTATAAAATGATTTAGATGATGGCACCATCAGGGTTATGTCAGACTTTTGGACGCTCCCTCCAAAGCCACTTAAGACATTGCACATTTTTACAGGCTTAGTAGTACTGCTTATGACAGGTAAACTGGACTTCATGAGTAAATCCTTTCACTCAAGGCTCCCTTACTATCTTTTTTTTTCAAAGCATCTTGTGGTCTTCATCAGCGTAGGGTAAATATTTATCACAGCACACTAACACTAACATCAGAATGATTCAGGCTGTTCTGGAAAGTCTGATGAAGCAGTTAAATAATAAATGATGCATGTACTTTTATTTAAGTTGGCAGGTGACATGGCAATAATACGCTTTGCAATATACTGTCATGCAGAAAGTAAAAAAAAATAATGACTAGATTTGATGCAGAGTGCTGTCACTGTAATGATAAAGTTATGCCCAAATGTCTGCAGAGATGATTATTATGCCTTTTATAGATCGGTTTATCGGTTTATTACCTCACACGATAATCAAAAACGAATCAAAATGTGATGTATTGTATTTATATACATTACAAATTGTAGATTCATCATGCTGATGTGATTCCATGAGGATAAAGGATGGAAATCAGATAGTGACATGGATCCAGAGACTGATGAGATCTTGTTGATTGGTTTGATATTGGTGATGCTAAACACGGATGGCACATCAGACTTGTGTGAATGTCTTTTCCTTTATGATAAACCGTCAGGCTGTCGTATCAGCTCACATAGTCTATGACATGCCCATGCACAGCTGGTATGATAATGATCAGCAAAAGCAGGCCCACGTCCTCCGGGTGTGTGTGTGTGTGTGTGACTATGACACTGGTGACTAAACAGGCCTGTAGGCTACATTCTGTATGTGCCATATGGATGCTCCTATATACTGAGTAAGACACGATGGTGACAGCAGATGTTTTTCCACAGGGTTCCTCAAATGTTGTCACATTGCACACGCTCGATCAAATATGCATTGCACTCATATGTGATAAGATATTGACAAAGTTTTCAACAAGATGCATTTGTACAGAGGTTAATCACAGATCTGCAGTAGAAAATAATCTTGATGATGATTTATTGCTAAAATTAAGGTAAATGTATACGTAAATAGGCTTTCTGTCAGGTACAGGTATGTAGGCAGGTGCTGGTTCAGGTTCAGGGTTTTGGTTCTGTTGGCTTAAAAGCGAAGGCACAAAGTAACAAGGCAACTTTAGCGACATTCTGGCAGGGAATTAGTGGAAATGGGGCAGTTCATACTGCATTGCTGATAATGGAAAGTGTAAACAGGTGTGAAGGTGTGAGGGCATCTGGTGGACAGGTAGAGAGTAGCAATGAAAGGGTTTGAGGAAGTGGGAATGTGTCTGCAGGGAGTGACAGAGAGGCAGACTGTCTGTTGGCTTTGACAGTATAACCATAAGGTGTTAAATTAAGCAATGATATGATATGAATGCAGGTGAAAAATGTTATCTATTAATATCAAATTTTCCTGACATAATAAGTTGCCAGACTGACATATTGGCATATCTAGTTGGATGGTCGGGGCACATGTCAGAAACACTACCAATCAATGAGATCTATTGTCTGAGACAAGGGAGAGCCTCCCCTCCTCCTCTCAGGCTCCATTTTAAACAGCTATATCTCTGCTTTTCTTTTCCGTCTGTCCCCAACACTCTTTTATTTTCTTCATCCCCTGTCTCTTCCTTTTGTGTTTGTTGTTTCCACTGTCTCCCTCTTTTCATCCCGCTCGTGTCTCGTACCTTGTTTATCTTTGTCTCTTGAATTTTGTCGAGGGAAGTGTTGTGCTTTTCCTTTCATGACAGTGTTAATAATGTGAAAGTCATTTGAGGCCTCGGCTGTGATGAAGGGCGGTAATAAACCTGACTCCTGCTATGTGAACTGAATGGGAAACCAAAAGCTCATCTGTCCTCAATGTCAGTAAGGGCAAACCTTGAGTTCTGCCTCGTTTTTCTTCCTTCAGCTCATTGCTCTTTGAATCAAATCAAACAGTTTCTTTTCCTGTGAGTTAAAACTGGTTGGGTAGAAATTTGAGACATAGGTGTCTGTCTGTAATTACTGTGCATACTTTTACCTACAAAAATAGTCCACTATTTGTATATAACCCACATAATTGTGAGCCAGGAGGCGATCCTGAAACTTTGTTGCCTATATTTAATGCTAACTTACAAATGCAGTACATTTTGTCACTAAGTCATATATCCAAAGTCAGTTTTATGCTAAATAACATTCCTGTAAGTGAAGCTAAAGCATTTGACACAATGTTGTCGTAGAATGTAGACAATTAAGTCAGTAAATATGTAAGTAAGTAAAGTAAGTAAGTAAATATGCAGTATTTAGTGCCTTAGCTTGCTAATATATAGCTAACATTAGCTTGCTAATAACCAACTTCTCCTTCCTGGTAGACACAGAGTGCTAAAACACTTGAAACTTGAATCAAGTGAATATGACTGAAAGTATATTAATTCTTTTTTTAATTCTAGGCCAGCAACCTGCTTTAATTTCTACAGAATTCTTTCAAACCAGCTGTTTATAATGGAACCAATGAAAATGTGTTAGCAGTTTTTTCACACTTCAGGAAACTAACATTTATTTTAGGGTAAATTGTTTTGCAGAAAGAACTGTATAGCATGTCTTTTTCTAGTGTTAATAATTTTAAGTAATATGTTGTTTTTTGATTGTATTACTTTTAAGATTCACTGTAATACAAAAAATAATTGACAATGCAAAGAGGGAAGTTATTTAACTAGTTAGCAGAATTACTTTCTGGAACGTGTGCTACAAAACTCTTAATATCTTAATATTATATTAAAAAAATTACGTAAACTGACATATTTAAAAAAAAAAAAGAATTTGAATAAGTAGACTTTTTAAAAACATTTTTTATGTGAATATGTTTGAAAGATGTTTTCCTAGAAATGAAGTTGACTGTGAGCTTATGTAGCAGCACAACAAAGGTAAAGTTATACTGCAGTCTGCTAGTGTTTTTGTCAAGCTGGGAAGGAGCTGTGTTTGCTGAGGCATGAGAACACATCCCTGCAGTGTGTGTGCTTTCACTGTACTTGTGTGTGATCAAGATACAGGGGAGGGAGAGAGAAGGAGGGAGGGAACACGGTATTAAGAGGTTTTCTATGTGTGTATGTGTGTGAATGTGTGTGTGTATGTGTGTTGGATGCTTCTTTGTTTTTGCCTTCTTGAGTGCATGGCTCTGCATTTGTATCTATCTATCTGTGTGTGTGTGTGTGTGTGTGTGTGTGTGTGTGTGTGTGTTACAGCACAGACACTGCAGTCACATGTGACTGCAGGGTCTGCAGTGGAGCATCAATACCAGCACAACTACACACATGCAGCTCTGGTGAGGTCATCACACACACACACACACACCTTAGCTGTCACTGCCAATAATTAGGATGTGTGTGTGCGTGTGCTGAGTTCAGCAGATATGTTGAAGTGAATATGATGTAACTGAAGCTTTTACAGCACTTCTGGAGCACAACACTGACTTACTGACTGACCGTCAGACAGACGGACAGATGAGCCCATCTGACATCCTCATCATCTGAGACACTCACAGAGCAGTTTTTTACACTGTAAAAAAGTAAAAAGTTGTTTTCTTGTTTAGTGCAAATGCCATTAAAAAGGTAAATTACTTTTATTACAAATATCTATATAATGGGACATTAGAATAGATTTTAATAGTAATATTCAATTGCTAAATCTTGTACAGTAAATTCTATGTAAAAAATACAAAACTTTCTTCTTACAGTAAAACTTAAAATTAAATATAAAAAATGTAAAAAAAAAAAGAAAAAAATAATTTGCAAAAAAAGTTTGAGAAATAACATATTATACAGATTCTTTATAAGAGAATTTACTGTATATATCCATATTTTATTTTTTTAAAGAATTTATCTGCATGATAACTTACAGTTATTTACTGTTATTCGGTGGTTTGCAACTGTTGCTACCAGACCTTTAACCATTTGTTTTACAGTTTTTTTTAGTGTTGTATCAGTGACAATGTTATTGTTTGAGATTAAGAAATTAAAGGATAATTGAATGCCTTATTTTTTGCCATTTTAGCAGTTATTTTTTATCAGTTATGATAATGTTGTTGTCACCAAACTGATGGCTGAGAAGTGGGAATATGGCAGCATCCCTACAACAACAAAGTTAGACAGGCTGTAACTAAGCCAACAGTTCAGCCACATTATCTAAATCATATTATTTGGAGGTAAAATAAAGTATGCAGGTAATATATAATACAGTAGGTCATAGTTAATTAGAAGTTTTCTGTAAACTGTGACGATTGTTTACAGTAAGCTGATTATGATTACATATTATTATGATTCTCCCTTGGGTTCAGATTTAATAACTTAAGCAAGTTTTTGTAAACCTAAATAAACCTGTGGTGCCATTGACTGACCTGTCAGACTTGTTTTTAGTGATGCTGAATTCTCAGATCTCATCAATTAACATGGTGTCATTATTGGTGATAGGAAATATGACAAAACCTTCACAAATAAAACCCAAGTTATTAATAAATATCTCATTAATTAGTAATTCATTTGAGGGTTTAAGTCAAAGGTTGGGTTGAAAGTTAGACACACCAAAAATAGGCAAAATAGGCCCAGTACAGTCCTTAAAAGTAAGGTCAGGAAACACATGTAAATGTGTGTTTTCTCTTGCATATTTTCTGTAGATTTGGTTAAAAATTGCTCTTCATTTGAACGGAAACTTTGCTTCGAGGAGAAGCAGTACCAGTTCTTCCACACTCGGCCAGGCACAGCGACAGCATTTGCATCATGTATTCAATAGCCATGGGATTGCACCATTATTACAGAGCATCTGGAGTGTGTTGTTATGCTGTTAATGGCTGTTAGGACCACAGTGAAATCTGCTCACAGAGAAGAGGATTGTCTGCCTGCCTCTGTTTCTGTTTCCTTCTGTTTATTTCACCTTCATTGACTCATGCTCCGATGTCATACATCTCTCTTACTTTCATTATCTAAGGTCATTATTTTTTCTGCGTCATTCTATTTATTTCCAGTTAAGTGTTTTCACTTTCTGTGTATCCCACCATCCATCATCTGAACATTAATGAATCCAATTTATCTTCCATCCTTCCACTGCACCCCCTGCTTCCCCCTCTGCCTGTTGGATTATTTTCATGGTCAAGGTAGTTTTAGCATGATATTTAGAAACATTCTCTGGTAAAATTGGCCAAGGAAACATAGGCCTGGTTATACCAGTAAGTGAGTTTCTCCCCAGAAAGAAGGAGCGCTCAGAGCTCGGTGATGTGGGGATGACTCACAGGACTACTGTAACTGCTCACAGTCAGAAAGGTCAAAATAGCTTTCTAACCTAACTAACTAACTGACTAACTAACTAACTAACTGACTGACTGACTAACTAACAGTTGATTTGGCTGTGAAATGTAGCCATTTCAAATTTAGGCATAATGATATTTACTTTCTTTAAATTGTCAACCAAGACCATGAAAGGACCAAAACTGAACAATAAATTGAGTCTCGGCAGAAAGCAAAAAAGAAAGAATAGTTTTTATAATTTCAGTTTTGTAAAAAGCAGTTTTGCAATGTAACTAAGTTCATTTACTCCAGTACCTTGATTTAAGCACAGTTTTGAGTTACGTATAGTTTACTTGAGTATTTCCATTTTATGTAATTTTATCATGTTCCACTACATTTGAAAGGCAAATATTGTACTTTTTACTTCACTGTATTTCTCCGACAGCTTTAGTTACTTTTCAGGGTCGAGATTTAACATAAAAACATAAAGTGACATATTGCGTAGTTAAAACTTGCTAAATTAAACTCTGCTTACGTAAATGCATCAATAATGATAATCCAATGATATATTTAGAATATATACAAAATCTTGGTGGGGCCATTTTGCATAACGAGCACTGTTGCCTCACAGCCTGAGTCCCTTTTGTGTGGAGTTTGAGTTTCGTCAGCACTCACGACTTCCCACAGTCCAGAAGCATGCATGTTAGGGGAATAAGTGACTTTGTTTGACCGTAGGTGTTGAATGGTTTTCTGTTTGTCTGTTATTATGTGGTGGCCCTGTTGTAGTCTGTCCAAGGTGTACCTCACTCAATATCGTCTGGGATTGACCACCAGCACCATTAGCAGTTACAAAGGGGGAATGAATGAATGAATAAACGTTTTAGCACCAACATTTCACAGTTGGTTGAGGTTGATCTCCACTATGCTTTTGTTTATTTACAGGAGTCCCATCCCTTTACTAACCACTGCCCTCATCCCTTACTTACTTTCCACCCCTCCCCTCTCTCACTCTCTCTAAGTGCTTGTCCCTCTCCAGAGGTAGTGACAGCTGTGACTGAGGATGGGATGCTGTAGTTTGACATTAACCTCGCCTGTCCTTGACTTGGAGAGAAACACTTTAGCATGAGCAACATACACATGCCAAATTTAGCCGCATGAACCTGGGAGCAGGGACAGGACATCGGCTCAGCAGATTATGATGGAGGGTAATGGGATTTCACCTTGTTTTTTTAATTCCTTTTTTACATGTTTTGGGTTAAAATTTCCAAACAAAGGGGTAAATTGTAAAATGTAAAAGGTTTTCAGTTTTTTTTAGTTATACACCATGATAAAATTACCTACAACCATGTGTCCTATTAACTAAATGACAGGATAGGCCATTTACCAATGACTCCTGCCATGATATATATGAACAAGGCAAAACAAAACATGACCATCACATGATCAGTTGGTGTGCTGATCTGTACCATAGGTGCAAAGCACACTGTTTATTCTTTGCCATAGTTATTATTCTTCATCTTCCAGATTTCTGATGAAAATCCAGGAGTACGAGTACTTGTTACGAAGCAAAGATCTGTTGTAGTTGTGGCATTTTGTGGCAAAGAGTACCTAAACTGCAAGTAGTCATTGTGAAGCTACAATCAGTTGTTCTTGGAGAATTCAGTATAGAAATAATGAGCAGTATATAAAAGTAACATATGGGGAGTTCTTGACTGGCTGAGAATTGTCCTCCTTAACTTTAAAGTCATAGTATCAAATTCTAGGACTATGGGTCAGTCTACTGGGTATGTTCATACTACACTCATCAGTTAATGGAAACCTGCTGTGCATTTTAAACAGGCTTATTACACTGATTAGCCAAATCATTTTTCTGCACTTACATGTAAAGGTCAAAATATCTGCATCACTCATGGGGGGGTTATGACTTTATGATGGAGACGAGGACCAAAATAGAAATGATGACGTGATATGAAACATGCACGCAGAATACTAACATGAGCAGAACATTTAAAGCAAGTAGAGCTCTTTCATATTGACCTTGTTGCCCATCTGTAACTGACCTATAAGATGTTTATCTAAATATAGAGGCAGCAGGTTTGCCCACAGGCTGACTGGAATCATCTAGAAAGCTGTTCTCATGCTGTGAGCTGAAGTGCAGCTGGGTTCAGCCTTGGTACCCCCACAGTCCATAGTCCATCATCAGCAAGCCCCAAACCACTTCAGAGGCACTGCACAGCAGACAGCCCTGCACTCTGACCCCTGACAGGAAATGTACCAGTCAGAGGCTATGACAGCGCCCTAAAAGGGATACTTCAACAATTTAGTTTTGCATTTTGTCACCCAATGCAACAGTTGATGTGTTTTGTATTTGCTTACCAGTCAACAATGAGGGATATCCTCATGCAGAGCGTTTGGGGACTATTCTGAGATGTCTCATTAACATCCTCAACAGAATGGACGCTCAATGTGCAGTCTCGTCAGGTTTTTCCCTCCTGCTGAGTGTGTGTACGAGAAAGGCTCACATCCAGGACAGCGTTCTGGGTTTTAAGGGAAATGAATGAACCCAAATGACTGCAGCTATTAGAGTGGAAGTGAAGCTGAAATTAATCACCACCTTAAAGTTGTGGTGAATGACTCACAGGGCCACTTTTAAAGACAACAGATACCCACTTGCAGAAAGTCATTAACACTGGCCTGTGGGGCTCGAAACACATGCTTCATTGTCCAATATGCTGTTACGAAGTCAAAAATAGCACCCATTCTAAAATATTTAGCATGTGTACTTCCCTTCGATACCAACTGAAGATGACTTACCAAGCTGAGCAAAAACAAAAGGTCAACTTTGCATCTAACCAAACACTGCAGTGTAACATGAACTGAGCGCTGACGTGTTCAAGTACAAAAGTGCGCGTCACGCACAGCGGTGAGCCCATCAAACTGCATGTCTTCTAACTTCTAACTACGCAATATAAGCAATCTTTGTGGTGGTTCCCCACTTGTGTGTTTTGACTTGTTTCTCCTGGCAGTGGCTCTGAAAGAGCTTCCAGTCCACTGGTGCAGAAATGCCATAAAAATACTGTTTGGAAAAAAGAAGGTGTTTGACCTTGAGGCTCGATACTGGCTGCTGTCCTCAGAGGACTGTCTGGATTCTGGCTGTGTCTGCACGCACATACAGTATGTGTGTGTGTGTGTGTTTGGGGATGTCTGAGAGAGAGAAGAGAACAAGAGCAAAAAGTAAAGGGACACTTAAAGTGCAAACTTTTCTCTTTTTTTACCTGCAAAGCACCTGCATCCTGTCTGGCCTCTCCATCCTTATTTAAAGTAAGACTACCTGCTTCTGTTTCCCATACGAATGGTTGTCTGTATATCAGTGGTGGGAGAAGTATTCCAATCTTTTACTTAATTGAAAATAGCAATAGTGTAAAAAAAAAAATACAAGGAAAAGTCTGCATTCTGCATCAAATAGTACTTAAATGACCAAAGGTAAAGGTACTCCTAATGCAGAATGAACCAACTCACAATCATATTTAGGGAATTAGATAGATAGATAGATAGATAGATAGATAGATAGATAGATAGATAGATAGATAGATAGATAGATAGATAGATAGATAGATAGAAATGGAAGAACTGCAATGTGGCACCTTTACACAAACATGTACTGAAGCTGAAATGCTCTTTTTAAGCTTTTTTTAGATGCTGTCACAATTTGCATGCAAACAGTAGAGAATGCAGAAGAAGGAACACAAAGACATGTTGAGTGTGAATATGACAAAAATGATGGAAAACAGACATGAGTCACTGACAGCTGAAGAGTGAGCGACAGGAGGAAAACTGGAGAGAATGAAAAGAATCCTGTGGCATCGAGAATGACTCTGCAGTTATTGTGTGTGTGNNNGTGTGTGTGTGTGTGTGTGTTTGAGTGTGTTTGGTTTGATTTGGATGTAAATGCAGCAGTCCATGGATGCTTTACCTTTATAGAGCCCAAAATAGACACAGCCATAAAGAACCACTTGCTTTCACAAACACACTCAATCCAGTGTGCATCAACTCACAGTTAATGCGCAATTGTTAATTATTCATGATATCCACCATTACACTGATACTGGCCCAGGGCCAGAAATATGTCCTCATTCCCCCTAAATTTATTTGGTTGAAAACAGGTTTTTAGCTGGAGTGAAAAACCAATGAATATCTTTAAAACAATGACATCATTCAGGTAGACAATGACCTATCAGGTTTCATGTGCCTTAGCAGGAGTAAGTCACTCACGTCATTCACTCACTATCTTTGTTTCAGGCTTTACTGTCCATTATCCACCCTGCGATTTCAGGACCATGGACAGATACAGATCATCATATTTGCTATTCAGCAGCAGCAGCAGCAGGTTAACTCCTGGGAAGGAAACAATGATCACTTCATCACTTCATCAAATGAGCTAAATAGGCCTTGTTGAACAAACGCATGAATTAAACAAACTGAAATATGAGCCTGACTTATGCACTTAACTCTTGAGACATCAATGCTTTTTCCATCACTGATGGTTTGTTACTGGCAGGTGTTCATTGAATTCTAAGATCTTTTATCGATCAAGTTTCTGATGCCATTATGGGATTCACCAATGTAACATGAGTAGTGCTGAGCTTCATTCAATCCTGAAAGGATTGATGCAGTAAATATGTAATTTTTAATAGGTAACATACTTTTATTGTTATAATAATGGTTTATGATGTAGAGCAAGTTTTATACATGTGCTGCCTAATGGTATTTAATGCAGCCAGCAGTGCAACAATGGATTATATCATCCTTCTTTTATTATACAGCTGCACTTATCCTCTCCTGCTACCCCTGCCTTTATATATATTTATAATTTATATTACCAATAATATCAAACATTTGTTTTATATATAGTATGTGTGTGTGTGTGCGTGTGTGAGTGTATTACGTGTGTCTCAGTGGGTGGCACATGTGCATCGATCCTTTAAGACAAATCCACCATCAGCAAGCGTCGCCGAGGGAGACGCAGATGCTGCCATCCTCTCCTTGCGTAACCATGGTGATGGTCCCTTCAGCGACATGTTGTGTCTGCTTGCCTCACTGTCAAAAGATGTACACAACACAAACACACACAGACACACACTAACAGGCGGGCTTTGGGAAGCAGGAGCTGTTTGATGGCGGAACAGCTGACAGAGCAGAGTGACAGATTTCAGTCTGTCACTGTGTTTCATGACAGAATGTGAAGCCAGTCTGTGATGTTTCTGTTGATTGCTGATGATGCTGATAATGTTTCTTATTTCCTTTAGGTGCAGGGATGATGTCATCAATGATGTCGTCAGGGGGGCGCCAAGACCCACCAGGACAGCCTGCCTTCAGCTCTGACTACCTGTCTGGTGAGGGTGAAGGGAGTGCTACTCATTTATCACATGGTTTAGTGAGGGAAAAGTTTTCACACACGTTTGAGTAGTAGTCTTTGTTTTCATACAGAGGCTCATGGGAGCTGTAGTTCCCATCAGTCCAAAAATAACACTGACCGATTGTGACACTTAAAACTCATTCAACAAGCACTTTTTTTATAGATAAATCACACCCACATTTTAAATTTGGATAACAAAAACTAGACCCCACAACTTTTGTTATCATGTGGTCACTGTGAATACTAACATTTGCATATTTTCTTACATAATAGTCAACGCAAACATACTAAACACAAACGGGGGTATTCACAAAGAATGGATTGCATCATGAATTGTGCATCACTTGCAACCGCTATCTGCTCAATTTGCCTTCTTTTTACACATGATTGCAATTATGCAAGTGGCAGAGTACAAAAACAAAAACTGTCATAGAAAATAATTACCATTCATCCATTTACTATAAAAATCAATACATACCAAAAAAATTACAAACAAAATATGTTTGTAAACCTGTTGACTGATATTAATATGCTATAGCTATTGTTTTTATCATATTGAAGAAGAGGAAGAAGAAACATTTTACCATCAACCTTTATTTTCCTGCTCTGCTCTTTTTCGGCCATCATTTATGTAATTTATTTACACCTGTGTTTTTCATACTGTGATGAGTCAAAATGTCCAAAGCATCTTAATAAGGGCTGTCAAAGTTAATGCAATATTAATGCATTAATGCAAATTCCTTTGCTACTAATATTTTTAACACGCGATTAACAAGCAGTGCATGTGCACTTTATTTATTGTTATTTTTTGTGTATTTTTTGTATCACGCTGTCTTGATTCCAATAAGTAGTAGGGATGTTTTGTAAGCATTTATTTCCATATGTGAGGTTAGACACAATTACACTGTGCAAGGTTATTTCCATCAAGTGTGAAGGATCCAGGAAATGATCTCTGAATAATGGAAAATGTACCTGTTGTACAGTGTGTCTGTTGTTGTGATGCATGAAGTCATATCATTCTGTGTTGAGCTGCTTTAAACAGGGGATTATTGGTTAGCCTTGACAAGTGTTAAGAGTTAGTATTACAGAGTCATTTATATTCAGGTCAATCTGCCCGTCTGTTGTTTCCTGTTGGGCCTGAGTTTGCGATTTTATGCTTTCAGCATATTTTTTAAGCATGCAGTCCCTTTGATCCTGGACAGTATTTGCATAAAACAAGCATTATGTGTGCGCCCCCATTATGATAAGAGTATTCAAAACCTGAAAAATATCCCATGAAGGAACATTTAAACAGATAAAAAATTAATTTGTGATTAATCGTGAATCACGATTAATTATTTAATCGATTGACAGCCCTAGTTTTAATATAGGCATTTTTGTGGTGATTCCATTTAACTTTACATACTGCATGCAGACATTTCAATATAAAGAATAAGACTAACTCGCATTTGTTTGTTTTTTTCCATCTCACCATCATTCACCTCTTTTTCCCACTACTCCCACTCATTATGACTCTCTGCCCTCACTGCCCTCTCTCTCTCTCTCTCT
>CAFUXE010000304.1:130905-158005 GCA_903364295.1 Serranus cabrilla | reverse complement strand
TCTCTCTCTCTCTCTCAGGTCCAATGATGGGTGGGAGGACAGATCAATGGAACCAGAACAAGACAAAGGACAACAGCATGCCTGACTCATTTCTAGGTCCACTTTACTTTTTCACCTCCTGTGTCATTGTAACCTCAAACTAGATCAGACTACAATCTGATCCATCCTCTCTGTTTGTTTCTGGCAATACAGAATGTGAACAAAATATGAACTAATTTGGCTCAAATTATTTAAAAATGTAATAATGTAACACTAATTATAAACACTATGTAGTGGCATACAAGTGAAGCTTCTGAACGTTATCATAATTAATAAGACACTTTCTGTAAAACAAAATGTGATCCACAGGAAGAGTTTTTTTGCACCTTAAACTGCATAAATGACAAAAGTATGGTGTATAGCATGGTATAGAGTGTTTTTTATACTAACATGACTTGTCCTGTGCTTTTAACTCCTGCTGCCAGTTGTAGTTTTTTGGGAAAGTCACTTTTTTTTCTCACCAGCTACAGAGCTAACGTTGTGTGTCCTCTTGGTTAGCATAGCTAGCATAGCAAGCTAGCTGCCATGTGTATGTGTTTGACAGTACAGAAAGTGATGCATACACATTTGACACCCTGAATTGTGTGTAAATAGAAAAGAGAAATGAACAACCCATGAATATATAATAAGAATTGGATAATATGATGCCTGTTCCTTCCAATGAGAATGGCTTTGACCTAATCCACAGAAGTTTTCTTGCTTCTGGGTTTAGGTCACAGGGTCAGTTGGAATCTGATCTGTCGCAGAAATAGTTTATCACTTTTCTTACCTCAAGTTTTTAACTATAAATCTGTATGTATCAAAAATTAATGATATAAAGAGTCAATTCACCTTGTTTGCAGTTCAACATTGTTTCTAATGGTGGTTTATAAGAAACAGATTGATCTGACAATCACAGTGAAAATTTGTGCAGTTGGCTTGCAGATTTTGATGCGACCACTGGAGAATTCTACATAGAGAAGCTTTAGCATTGTTTGGTAATGCTTCAATTTATCAGTAAATATTAGTTATTAGTAGTGTTTAAGCTTTTATCTTTATACTTTAGCTGGGTTGGTTGTGGTTCATTGTCACCAAATAATGCGATTACCTGATCTTACCAATATTCTTACAGCTTCATTACAGTATATACATGAAAAACACAAGCAGTGACAGTGGCAGTCATTTTCATAGGGCCAGTTTTTGATGTATCTCTGTGTTCTGTCTCCATCAGGCTTTTCTCAGTCTGGGATTGGAGGGACCATGGGGTCCAGCCTGCCACCATTCCAGACCAGTATGAGCTCCGCTCTCGGTCAGACTGGGACGGGTTCAGCTATGGACGCCCAGAAGAGTTCGGGCCTGTTTGGTATGGAAAACAAAACCGCCAGTAACACCAGTGGAAGCAGTCCATTTAAAACCAGTGATCAGTTTTCTTCTGGTGGCCCGGGAGTCCACTCTATGGATCACTCTACAGGTATCAGAAAGGGTTGGTTGCATGTGTTCCTGTATGGCGGCAGGGGCGGGTGGGGTCAGGAGAAAGAGGAGAGAGGAGGAACTCTCTGTATCTGTAGTGTGGTGTGGGGATTCATCAACTTTTCCAGATAATATATCAGCTGACATTCACAGTAGTAAAATACTGAGCAGGTGTTTTCAGGGTTCAGCCAATTAATCAAACAAACATTAATGTGTATATCAACCTTCATTTCAATAGTCAAAGACCAGAGGACACAAGACAATAAAAATGATGAAAATGTAACAAAATAGAGCTATAAGAAGAGCCATAGTAGTAAAACAAAGTGGAATAAAAACTATATTAAAGAAACATGACAATAAAATACAATAAAAGTCTAGGCTAAAAAGTAGATTCAAAAATGGAAATAAGGACAAATATATTTTACAGGAGGGATACAAACAGAAAATAATGGATAAAATGAAATAGAGTACAATTTTATACTGAAAAATACAATCAAATAATATAAATAATAATAATCTCTAGACCATTCTTATTTGAATGGCTGAATAGGTAGGTGTAAAGATCCTCTGGCTGGTCCATCAGCTTAGAGGTAAAAGCTGCCTCAGCAAAGGTTTTAGCCCTACACTTTGGAATAGCTAACAGACTCTGGTTCAGAAACAGTAAGCATGTGAGATAAATATGCCAGTGCAATGAGGTGCTTTAAAATTTATTTATTTTTTTTACATAAAATCTATACCAAAACTGGCAGACAACCAATGTTAAGACTCTTCTTCTGGTCTTGGTCAGGACGCGGGCCACAGAGTTCTGAATCAGCTCGAGCTGATTCATGACTTTGTTTGTGTGGATCAGACAGGAAAGCATTACAGTAGTTTAGCCTGCTGGGGTTGGTGGGATTTGACAAAGCACGATGGAGCCAACAAATTTAAATCCTGGTCAGATCTTAAGTTAGATTGAATAAGATTACAATTATTTAGCTAATTATTGTAAAACGTTGTCATGGGTTTCCGTAGCAGCAGAGGGCAGCCTTTTCTAGCTGTTTTCACTGGAAGTGGACCAGTCCAGCTCTGCTATGACGTCACCAATCATCTCATGGCTTTACGCTTTCTGCACTTTGCTATTCTCTTTATCTACTGACAAACTGCATCAGCAGACAGATGGGACAGACAACCCATATTATAATGTGTTCAGTAGTTACTGCAGTCTGATAAGAAAAAAACAACCTACAGGCAATTTAGGGCTCTATGTGAAATTTATGATTGCCTTTTATGATGAATTATTAATGTTTACATGAATCAATAGATGCTTAAGCGAATAACAGTTGGACAGTAACTTGTGGTTGCGCAGCAACAACAACAGTAACCCACAAGAGGTATAAACAACAAAAACACAGCACACTATGTCATTTGCAGTCTTCCTGTGTTAGTGCGCAAAAGCAACATTTCAGATTCTGAAATAAAGACAGGCATGCAGTGCTGCCATTAGCTATTTCATCATCTGAACTTAATGTTGCACTCTGTCAGGCCGTCAAACCTCTCAGGTGAGAGAAATGTGAAAGAAATGAAGATTTGTACAACAGGACCCTTAACTGAACTTTGAAAATGACTCAGCATCTGAGTTTCAATAGTGCAGCACTTATTAAACATTAAACAAGCCCCCTTTTTAACTCTTCTGTTTTGTTGCTGTACTAAAGATAGCCCCGCTAGCTGAAAGCCAGCTAGCTGTACAGGCTGGCTGTTATGTAACAGTTACTATCCTGGTTCATTACAGGAAATTTCAACAGACGTCTCCTAGAAACCAGGGATGAATTAAGAAGAGATTGTGTGTTACCCAACAGCAATTACTGGCTGCTGTAATGGCTTCAACACAGCTCACTCTCAGTCTTTAGAATTGTCATTTTATTTGTTTGACCCTAAAGATAGCTTCTTACTACCCATTCAGCTTTTAGGGAAGAGAATGTAGTGATGTAACCACATGGTGCTATTTTAAAATGCTGTGCTTAGCTAACCCCTCCATCACACAAAATACCTGCAGACATTCTGTTAATGTGCCAGCCCTCTTACATAATTTGGATGACAACAATGAAGAGTAAATGTAATCTTTACATAAGCAAACCCAATCTTTAATCTTACGATGTTTCGCTTTTTGTTAAAGGTTTTGTAGAAGTATGCAACTTATAGTCCATTTAGTGACTTAAATTGCACAGAACACAAAAGTAATGTGGGAAAAATGCTCGTTCTGTTGAGAAGCATACTGCCTGATTAGCTCAGAATGCAGAATTGCTTTTAGCTCCTGCTCCAACTATCTAATATTTGTAACTCCTCCCTTTAAGGACACAAAGAAACCATTCAAAGTTTGTCCTTTGACAGCAGGGAAATCATAAAACGCTAGTGTCATCAGTGACCTGCTCTTTAAATCTTAAAAAATGCCTTTTATGACTAATTTGTGCAAAACAATATTTTTGATATATTTCCATAACTATTAGGATTATGTTGTAATATTGTTGTGCTTAGCTGAAGCCTTATCATTTCAGCTTCTAAATTGGAAATATTCATACATTGTGAAAATTAGAGAACACTTTATTATCATGCACATATATACAAATATCAAATGCTTAGACTGAAATAACATAATGAACAAGACAGCTTGTTGTCCTAAAACTAGTATGTTCACAAGAAAGACAATTGTTCTTCGTAATGACTGGATTCTGTAGGCACTCCATGTGTAGACTACCCCAGGGGATTACTGGTACCTGTGGATGTGGATTCTTTTTGTCATCATATATCTGCAGATGGCTGATTTCACTATTGAACTATAGTATCATCTATTGATTTGAAGTTGTTTTACATTCATTCTGCCGATGTTAACGAAAGTGAAAAAGTATTCCTGGATTTGCTCCATGAATGGGACCCGCCCCAAAATGTAATGGGTTCTTCTGTGGCCCATGCTGAAGCCTTCCACCAACTTCCATGACAAATGTAAAAAAGTCTCGAGTTAGGCAGTTCAGCTGTCGCCAACTTTGTTTATGGATGTTGCCATGTTGTTTTTATGCAAGCAGTGCAGGTTTAGGACAGATCGGAGCCAGAATGACGCTTTTTAAAAGCTGGTGCTAGCTAGCTTGCTTGATTAGCAAAAGACAAAAATTTGTCATAATGCCAGCTCCTTTGAGTGTCTTTAAGTACACAGAACAAGACATTTTAGGTAACAAAATGCATACCCTGCTCTATCATTAATTTTAATCTAAATGGGACCATAATTTATAAAATGAGTATCATGCTGTACTGAAGAGGACTTGAAACTAGTGATTGAGAGCATTTATTCATTAGGAAAGTGTTTACTAAGATCAAATCGAGTGAGTCCACTGTCTTTCATACAAATACGCTTCTCTTTGCAACCAGTGGAGTCCCCCTCTGCTGGCCAGTAGAAAGAATGCAGGCTGATTGCATGGACTCCACCTTTCAGGCCTGTAGTTTGTCTCCTGGTAACAGCTCTGTCACCTCTTTTTTAACTGTGCTAAAATGTAAAGGCATCTACACACCTGCTCCTTTGTCTGTGTGGGTACCTGTTGGATTGAATGAAACCCCTTTGCACAAAATATGAGATTAACTCTCACCCACGTCACTTTTGCATAGGCAATGTGTTTGAGGCAGCCAGCACTCCAACATTAATGTTTCACTTGGCAGTTTGCCAGGCTCCAGATTAAGATGTACTCCCATTAAATACCTTATCACATTAAATATAGATGATAATGCCCCGGTCTTCCTCGAGCTGTTTATAGCTGGGCAAGCGTTGGAGGCCAAAGGGAGAAAATAGCAACTTCAATTAAATCAATCAATTTAGAAATACTGGGAAATGTGCCAGATTTAGGAGAGGATGCACCTCTTTATGGATTCATGTTAATATCCAGTGATGTAAGACAGGTTGAATAAATGGGAGGATGAAACTGAGGTGGAGGAATAATAATTTCGACAGAAAGAGGACATGATGGGAAGTCTAAGGGGGTTGCATAGGTCAGGGAGTTTTATCTATCCCTCTACCTGTCTGTTTCTATCTATCTGTTCATCTTTCTCTCTCATTCTCTCTGAGCTGATGAAGTGCTTGTCAGAAATAATTGAGAAATATTGCTTCAGAGGAAAAACAATTCCCAGTTGTAATAACTTCATCCCCAAATGAGAAGATAGTGGGAACAGACAAATGAAGGGGTCATTTCAGTGCAAGCTGCTTTGCTTTTGTTGTTGTTGTTGTTGTTGCATGTGCTCAGCTTGTCATTGTGTTGTGATTCTGTAACACATTTCACATACTCTAATTAATGTGTCATTCTGGATCATTTTAGTGTTTCTACACGTGAGAAAATGATCGGTTTATTACCAACATTCCTCGGACATGCATGCATTTATTCTTAATAATGCATGCCAGACCCCATTTGAAATGTGCTTGATTTATTTACCTTGTTAACTTGCTTCAGTGTGTTTGTTTAGCTCTGTTTTGTGTGCCTGCTTCCTAAATAAGAGCAGTTCTACCCCCCTGGGTCATGATGATGATGATGATGATGACGATGATGATGATGATTATTATTATTAATTTTCCACCAAGGGAGAATCCCACAATCTGTCATTGTTTGAATGGAATGGAATTGTTTGAGCGCTATCTTAAAACACAGTCCATTCCAGACTCCATTGAGAATTTTCAGAATTGAAAATGTACAAAATATGATATGACTAGCAAATGGATCTTTTAACTTTTATGTCTTGGCATTTTACTGTATTCATTGGGGTTAATATATGATCCCATCATGTCCAAAGACAGGGATCTTAAACCTGTAAGGCCTCTTCTAAAGATGTCAACTTAAATAAACAGTAGACCTCCAGTCACTGTAAACTTTGGTCCTACAAAGTTACTATACAAAAATTGGAAATTGGAATGAAAACACTGTTTTATAAGACATGTAAATTAACTGTTAATTGAAAACGAGATTGCCCCTGGCAAAGCTAAGAAACCAAGCAGTTAAATAAAAGCAGATTATTTCTACTGTAACAGAAATTCTGTAACAGGTGAGTAAATTACTAGTTGAATGTCTTTATAAAAGCAGGCACCATCACATACATCATATTTTATGAAAATGTTGAAAAGGTTTTGCCAAAAGGAGCCTAAAAGAAGTCAGACTATGGTTACTATGGCTGGATAAACTTACTGTGTGGAAGACACTTTTCGCCTATTCTTTTCCCAGTTAACCAGAGTCAGACAAACTTGTAGAAGCCATTGATCTCTGCAAGCAAAGCAATGGTACCTTGAGTGGTCCGTTCGCCAACTTTTGCTCAACTATTGGTTTTCTGTAGGATTGTAGTTCCTTTACATAGCAGCTGGTTCTCTATCACAAGATCAAACAAGAATCTTGGTATCATGAGATCACATGAAAATCGATCTTGTCAGGCTTCATGTAATTATCAGTGTCCAAACCACCATAGATGGACCAATCAGTGTCTTATGAGAAGCTACTGGCAGCTACAGGCTGGTTTAGGTGTATGTTACAACACAGAGAGCCGACTCTTCAGTCAAAATAGCATGCCAGCTCCTGAAGAGGTCAGTATAGATGGTCCATTAGCACCACTTATATCAAAACTTTAGAGTATTTCTCGATGGAAAAGATGTTTTTGATTTTTTTCCTGACTGCCTACAAGATGGATTTACCAACTGGCTCCACTGGTAGTTCATAGTGGTAGTCATATTATTTACTATCGCCTTTCCTTTTCCAAACAGTTGACAATGGCAGCTTCTCAGATGGTTTTGTTTAACAAGCCCAAGTGTGTCACGTTGGGGTCGACGTAGCTTCTCTAAAAGACTCCTCGATTTGGCAATGCACTGCTGTAACACTGATAAAATCACAATTGGCAGTTTTGAAAAAAGGGATAAATGTTGATGGAGCAGAACCAAAGATATTGTTTTTCGGGTTTGATACCCCATAATGCAAATTAAGTTTTGGGTATACTGTGCTACAAGTGGCTAATGTAGCTACTCGTCTCAAGTAGAGATGATGCTATAGAGGTCTAGGAAGCTCACTTTAGTCTCCACACCTACTGTTTTTTCTAATGTTAAAATCAACAAATTCAGACTCAAGTGACAGCACTGGAAGACATTTATCAGATTTCACAACGCTCCCTCTGGAGACACACTCACCAAAACTGGACTTTGATGTGATAAGACTGTCGCGTCCTCTTTCAAAAATGTGAAATCTTAAACTTTCAAGTACCATCTATGTTTAGATGTGCAAACAATCGAAGGCACTACATTGAGTCTCAAAGTGAGCACATTTGGATTCTATGCAAATACTGACACCAATGAAAGTCCTATCCCAAACTTATTCATCATATATTCAAACTACAAGCCAAAACATCAAAAAAATATATTAGTTTGTCTGACCCTGTTTACGATGGAACCACTAATTCTGCAGTAGCCTATGAAAACCAGTAAGTTACCTTCAGTTATTGATGATTCTACCAGCTCCCATCTTTCAAAATATCACTTCAACTGGTCTACACCTTACACTTTTGATGAGAGCAGTCATTAGACTAATTAACTGTAATGAAGGAGTAAACAACTTAGACATAGAGTAGTAAAACCACCTGTGGTAACCACAATCTGATGGCTTTTTGGCAGGTGATTCTCTGACACAGTATGTGATTGGTTCCTCCTCTTATAAAACCCTCCCCCCCTCGGCAGCTCCCGTCCTCTCTCCCAGCGGCTCAATGGACGACAGCAGTCCCTCATCCTCAGCCTCCGAACCCCTCAGCCCCGAGAGAGCGGGGCCGGGGGGCGAGGCGGGCAAGCAGCGGCGACGGAAGAAGAAGAGGAAGGGCCACGACCAGGTCAACGACTTCCTGAATGGCCAGGAAAATAACATCAGTCAATCAGACAAGGATGGGATGCAGGATAAGAGTGGTCTGGAGGCAGAGGAGGACGAGGAGGAGAACTGGGAGTGGGAGATCAGAGAGAGTGGAGGAGGGGGGAGAGTGAAAGGCAGGAAGACTAAGACTCGGGCAAGACTTCCAGAGGAGTGGGGAGTGCCCCAGCAACCCATCTCTCCCACACCGGCTGCAGTCGCTCCTACCTCGACTACAACTGCCAATTCTGGTCCTTATGACTCCAAAGTTCCAGACTCAGTCCTCAGCCCCGTTTTGTCCTCTGCCCCTACTCAAATACCCACGGGTTTCGGCAATCGTTCCCATGCTAGCCTTGTAACAGATTCATCTCCACGCTCTTACGAGCCAATGTGTGTAGATGACTTCCCGTTGTCTGCTAAAGATGGTCAAAAAGCAAATGAAGACAAAGAGAAAGTTTCAAACAGCAAACCTGAGCCTAACATCAGCACAGTGGCTAGTGTTGCCAACAAGAGTAGTGCAGCTGGGGATATTAGTGGTAGTCTAGCATTGATGACAGGGGACAATCTGAGCCCAGTCTCCCAGACCTTCTCTTTCCTGGATTCAGTCCTCCAGACCCCTCCAGGTTCCACTCCTGACTCACAGACCACCACCCCTATCACCAACACCCCCTCCCTTGCTACAGCTCCCTTGACAAGGTCCACCCCGGCAGAAACCACCACCCCTGCTCCCCAAGCCACTTCTGTTTTCAACCCCTCCAAGAGCACTCCAGACCTTCTTCCCACTTCCGTTTTCTCCACCAACCCATCACCCTTAGCTGCTGCAGACACACGCCCTCCAACAACTGCAGTCGGATCAACCCTCAATGCCGATGCCAAGCCCTTCATCCCCTCAGCTGCACTCATGTCCTCCACTTCTATACCCAGTACCACTGCAGCCGCTGCTGTTGTTAGTTCAGCAACCTCCACGGGAACANNNNAACAGCCACCCCCCCTCCATCCACCACCCCCGCAGCCCCTCCTTCTCTCCCTGCACACTCAGAGCACCAGGAGTCCTCGTCGCCACAGCTCCCCCCACTGGAAGGTTGGTGAACTACAGGGAAGATTATGAATAACATGGGGCAAATTTAAACAGAATGATTATGGCTAGGACAGCAGGAAGTAGCTACTATTTGTCTTCCTGTGTGCATGGCTCTTTGTCTGTGGATTGAGCACCAGGCCTACTTGGTGCTTGATCCATTCTCTATGTATTTGTAATAACCAGGGCCCGACACATGAATATAGATGACACTAATTTTTCATCTGTTTTTAAGATATTCATATTTACAATAGATCGACACAATAATCTTGGGACGTGCGACTGATTACATTTTATTTTCAAATAGAAGTTTGGCTTCCAAAGATTATGAAAAGAAGATAACCTAGATGAAACTATCGTTGTGCCGATTTTTTTGTTTCACAATCAAATAAATACAGTGCACCTCTTTAACAGTGGTGTGCTTTTGCATTTTTGATAATATAGTTTATCAAAATTTAATGTTTATATATTTATATATATATATCTTAATTTATTATTTTATTTGTTTATTTATCTCTTTTCACATGAATTTGGGTTTATTTCGGTTTAATTATTTTTTTTAATTCAATAATTGCATGGCATGTCCAAATTCAATTATAATAATATAATAATAATCTTCAATAATCGTAATCTCAACATGTACCGTTAAAGTATTTGCCATAATCGAGCAGCCCTACACATATCTGCTTTTAATCACCACTAAAAATCGCCAATATATATTTTTTATTTGCCAGAGAGACATTTGGGTCCAGATAAAGCTTCCCAACTGTTGGCATGAGTATGGGACACAAATGTACTGCGCTGGTCGGGCCCTATATTGACAAAACTGCAACGATAAACTGATAAGTTGTCTGAGTTGATTTCCCTCTGCCTGCCTCTGTGTATCTGTTACCATGATCATAACAATTTTATCACTTGACCTGCTTCTTCTGATAGCTCTACTATATTTGCTTGCTCCACTGTCTACTGTTTCATCTGACTGTCAGCTGCCTGTGTAACCTCCCACTATCTCCTCTCTGTCTTTAGAAACACACACATGGCCTGGGTCCTTGCATGGCAAAGCTAGTTTGCTAATGCATTTTAGCTTTTTAAAGTTGATAAAGGGGTAGTTGTTTATCAACTGCAGTGAAGTGAAATTAGTGTAGTAGTTGAGAGGTTATAAGAAGATGAGACTTATATGGGATTTTTTAGAAAATGAGAGGACAGAAATATCTATAATGCATTCAAAAGAAATTATACAATTTCTAAATCACCCAAACATTGTTTTTCTACATAATATATTCTGTAAAATCAGTGCATATCAGACAACATATGCACTGATACTGATAGATACTGATATGTCTTTGATAGGCCAATATTGGCCAATAATGTTGTCCATCTCATCAGTCAGGCTCTAGTCGTGACTAAGAAAAGCAAATTAGTTCATCAATAAGGTATTATATGGTTTAAGTTGATGAGGCACAGCCTTCAATTCTCCTGATGCCTCTTGGGTGTTTTGTGTTTCTATTGCAACGGTTTATAATCACTTTAGGGACACTTTGAGTCTCAAAGAAGATTGTTCTGTTGATGCAGTAATGCTACTTGTAATAGACATTTAGGTTTAGGCAGCCAATCAGGTTAGTGTCAGGTAGTATTTTCAAAACACTAGAGTCAGCTGTCATATGAATTATTAAGAATACAGCATTTAAAACTATTAGATTTGCAGTTTAACTGAAGTATCTCTTAGTGCCATTCCCCTTGATATATACAAGCACAGTTCCATGCTAAAGTCACATGATGACACCACCATGAAAACTGAGTAAAACATATACAGTGATTGTTATCATCAGAAGACATCTAATACCACTCGTGACCTTGATCCTGCAATGCAATGATCCAGAGCAGTTTGTAGATTAAAAAAAATAGTTTTTTTGTTTCTGTTTTATCCAGTTTAGAATCTGCTTGTCTGATATGTTGTCCTAAATGAACAATAAAATCCCCTTCAAATATCAGGGTTTCCCCCAGTTGTTATTGCAACACACAGAACTGCTGACAAGTCTAAAAAAAAAGTTATGTGTAGCACGTAACTTTGACAGATATCGCTGACTGCCCCCATGAGATTAACTACAATACAATACAGCAGTGAAGTGTCTGCCCTTCTGGTCTGCCTGACCTCTTGTACACTGGGGTAACCCCTGACATGACATCAGTCTAATGCTTCTTCCTCCTGACAATGCTGGGTCTCAGTCCTCAGTGCTGTCTCTGGTGACATCCCACAGTCTGCTGATAAAGCTGTATCTTCCAGTGTGATTCTCTCTATGCTTCTCCTCAGCCCTTTCTCACTACTAAACCCTGAACAAATACTCGACACTGTTTGTGAAATGTGTGTTACCTGCTCTTGATTGATGAATTGAATCTGATGTTGAAGCTCTATCTTTCAAATTCTGACACCGCAGGCTTTTATTGTGGCATCTCTAAGATGTCCTGTAGTTTTGAAACATATTCATGATTTATATTCTATATTACAAGTACCAGTGCTGAGAAATTGTTAACTTAATGTTACTACTTTCTGAAGCTGATTCTGAACTGACTCAACATTATCTTTTTTTTTTCTCTCCCCCTTCCCTTTTTCTGTTTCATCATGCCACCAATCACGTGACCTTCAAAAACAGGTAAGATCATAACAGTTTGCATACTTTTTTCTCATTATGAAATGTTAATGGGCTTGTTGGACAGAGTGGTGTTACTGTGAATGTGTGGTAAATACGTATTTTCTGTTACTCGCACATTCCTGAGTGGCTTCAACAAATATAGAAGATCTGACTAAAATTAGGCACAGAGGATGCCTTTGTTTCGTAAGAGCAACTTAGAATTTTTTTGGGCAAAACCCTTTCCACAGGTGCAATAATAACAGTTGAGACTAGAAAAGTGCACTCAGTAGAGTGCAGATGTCAGCATAGCTCGGATTGATCCAAACTGCACTAAGATAACAAACATTTTAAAAGTTATTTGCTTAATTTCTTGTAGACAGACTTGACAAAGCATGAATTCATACTTTTTAGACATCTGCATCATGTGATAGTCATTTCGGCATTGGTTTGATCCATCTATGCAATGAAATCATGGAAAAATCAGTGTATTTTGGGTTTAACTGCTATGTTAGTGGCAGTCTCAATATCCTTGATCGTACTAATCCTGCTGAACTCTGATTGTACTGATCATACTGTTGGCTAGTCATTTTGCAGACAGACCTGACAAAGCATGAATTCAGACTAGTTTTTAATGGAAATTAAAGAAGACGTGAACAGGAAGTGGTTAATCTTTTAGGTTTTTATTTTAAATTTTTAAACAACACTTGACTATTTTGGCAAGTTAGCTTCATAGAATCGTTTGACATCCGTTTGCCTCTGAGAGGGAAAAGACTCTGGTTTGCCAAAGACAGTTTGACATACATAATGTTGTGAAAAAAACACATACATGTAAATGAACATGGATTGAGGAATATGTGGATACCTCCCAGTTAGCAACAGTTAATGCTGAGACATTGTACCACTATCACTTTCACCAATGAGAGATGACCTTGATCCTGAAATGATGAATGAATTGTATCGCTGCCATTATGTTACCAAGACATTTTTATCATGACGTGCCCTCCAATGTCTACCAGATGGTATTACTTATGTCCTACTTCACACCACATGATCTGGTGTTACATTATTGTCAGTTCAGGGATATGTGCGGCGTTGTATCCTTGATGTTCCAATGGTAAAGGTACCAAAGAGGCTTCCATCATCTGTCTCAATGAGCAGAAATGACAGTAAATCTTTAGACCACTTCGCTTACCTCGCAGCCTTAAGTCTGTGTGTCTTTGTGTCTCTGCTGCAGAGGACAGCACCATCCAGGCTGTCTACTTTGTGTATTCAGTCAGCACTAACTTGTCCCAGGGTGAACATGTTGCACCATAGCTGGTCCTCCCTCAGTGCTGCACATGACTGAGATCTGGTGCCGCGCAGCACAGCCACACACACACTTCACAGGATCTGAAAAATGGAGGTTATTAACACAGTCCAGTGTGTTATTTTTCAAACAGAAGTTGTGGCCCAGTATGGATTGAGCTTTTAATATTAATTAAGTGGTAATCACAAAGTGTGTGGGTTTTTTTTTATACTAATAACTGTTTAAATGATTGCACTTCTCATAAATGTCAACAATTAAGTTTATTTAAAAAAAGAAGGTCGTTGTTCATCATATCTATGCTGTCCATCTGGTTTCCCTGCTGATATACCATAGATATTAAACACATTATTCAATTTTGCAATGAAAGTACAAAACTGTAGCAGATGTTTGGCACCACCTTTAGAAAAATGTTTTTTCTTTTAACATAGTGATTTAATGATATGTTATTTTACAAATATTTGTCTAATCTTTAAGTTTGCAGCCATAAATACACAGTGGATCTGAAATAGAGTCTGGTTTACAGGTTTGGTTTAATAGCAAATCCCACTTTATTATAACCATCCAAATTATGTTTATGTTGAAAATTAAAATGATCAACTGTTGACAAAGTATAAAGTACCTAACTAATGTTATAGATGCTTTATAAAGTAGTTATTGACTCTAAGCATCACTTTAGGTAGCATTAGCTTAGTAAAGCATTAGCATTACTAAATAATGTTTAACAAACAATTTATTAAAGCTTTACAAACCATCCAGTAATCATTAACAATATACTTTATGTAGTATATAGTTATTATAATGTGTGCAAATAAAATAAGTTGTTATTATTAATAACTAGGAAACATGACTCATCATTATTTTGTTGTTTGTTAACAGTAAAATAACCTAAAGTTTTTATCAATTTATCCATCATAACAGATGATGTATGAGAAAGTTTTGCTGTTGAATCATTTACTCAGTATATTTTGTTACATGTGAGGTCACATGTGAGATTTGGCCCAAACACTGCAGGTGTGGTGCTTTGGTTGGTTACCCAGTGAGACTGGGAGTCAGTGGGTGGACTAATAGAGTTATTGACAGCTGACTGCTCCCTTGATTTATGATTTGGAAGACATCTGCTCGGTCACTCTGTGACTCTACCTGTGTCTCTCTCTTTCTACCATCTCTGTGTGTCTCTATTTATAACCCTGCGTTCTGTCCTCGCATCTCTCTATCTTCTCTCATATACAATATTGATGTCTGGGACTATTTCACCCTTACATAAGGCAAGGACACCCTCACTTTACCATTCATGGCGTGTGTGTGGTCTGAAAATAGGCTTTTCTCCCTGTGTCTATGTATAGATACCTATGTGTGTGCATGTGTCTCTGTCCGAGGGTCGTCATTCAGCCAGACAAACTGTGTGCATGTGTGTGAGACAAACAGATGAAGCATTCTTGTAGGAAATGCAAAGGAGTAGCCATCTTGTGTTAGTGAGTGAAATCAGGAATCCAAACACACACACACACACACACACACACACACACACACACACAATGACCTGGTTTTGTCCTTGAGAGTGAGCCAGTGAGTCTGAATCAAAGTGAATACTATAAATTGAGATAATCCCAGGGGACAAACGTGTGTTGTGGTTGGCTGTCTACCATCGCACAAAGATAATCATGTTGCAGTGTGTCGGTTGTAAGGCCTTTGGGGCTTGTTGATTCCCAGCCCTGCTTGTTGGCTCCATCAGGTGTCTGATGGGAGAACTGCAGCTCTGACCACAAACTGCTGCAGAATAACTTCCACCGTTATGGAACTCCAGCAGGGAAATGGCTTCTGGTGGCAAAGAAAAGTGATTGAGGAGCATTAAACAGACTGGCTCCTGGATTAGTAGGTTCCCAAATATCTGCCAATGCATATGCAATGCCTTCCATGTAAATATTTTTACTTTTTTTATGTTTAAGTTATGTTCCTATGAGCAAAAGATAGCTTTAGTAAACTAAACATTTTTAATTCCAACATGTATTATTGTCAAATATAGATTAGTTAATGCATTTAAGTAAAACAACTTCACTAATTGATTGTTACAGTCACTTATCAAGCAAAAAAATACCCCTTTCTGCCCTTATTTCTTCGTAAATGTAATATGTTTGGGTTTTGGACTGTCCGATAAAGCAAACAACATGAATCTTTTTCTGGCATGTTATGGACCAAACTGTTAATAGAAAAAGTTATCTTCTGTATGTTAGTTACTGAATATTGTCCAAAGTATACAATAACAAGGTACACTCTATAGCTGGAGCTAAACTAATAAATAGGCCAGGTAATTAAATGGCTGATATGAGCTTATTGTGGATATATTAGTATTAATATATGTTGAACCTACAATAAGCACAATTAAACTAGGTTTGAGGTTATTTAGAAATAACATATAATAGTGTCGGAATTTAAAAAACGGACAAATCTGAGGAAGGTTTGTTAATATTTTGTGTCTAGGTGAAAAAAGAAAAAAGCATTACCATTGTTTGATATATCATCATTTGAGTTTTTCCTTCTTTGAAGGATTTTGTTTCCATTCATTCATTTCAGTTCACATCCAAAATAATCTCAGAGGCGCTTTGAATTAGCTTCCACAAGGTAATCCATCACTTTTTTCCAAGTTACCACGCCTTATCACAGTGTTGCAATGCCTCCATATGAATAAATCCTTCTTCTTTTGAAAAGCAACAATTTCTAAAGCTTAAATGTCACAAAATCAAATGCAGAAAATCAGCAAACATGTCATAAAAATGTCATAAAAAAGGTCGAAATTGCTAATAAACCCAAAACTCCAGAAGGTTCACTTCAGTCTCTCAGCACATATTTCTCTCCTTAGATATTATACGGCTCATTTGTCATGAAGACTCTTTAATTTTCTGTCTTGGCTCTATAAGGCAGCTCCTCCCTGCGTGATGCCGGTGCATGGTGGGCGCATGAAATCCTATCTGACAGGCTCTTTTAAAAGAGAACTATGCCCATTTTCAAAGCTCATTCATGATATCCCTCTGGTCTAAGACAGTCCAAAAATAATACAAATCCAAAACCAGCAGTGGAACATCTGGAGCAGCTCCAAAGGGGGAATGTTCTGGTTGTATGGGTACGTTTTCTGTTTCGGAAATGAAAACAACATAGAATAGAATCGTACAAAGCTCATGTATAAAAATGGTAGAATAAAGAAAACAAGCATTCCGTTGGTCTAGGAAATTAGTTTTATGTTTTTCGCATTTTGTTGCACCCTGTGGCGATCTTAGTAATAATCTAGTCAGCTAACAAACCAGCTAAAAGATGCTAATGACCCTTACTATTCTGATGCATCTGCAAGTTAGTGATTTTCAACAGATTCCTCATCTTTGTCTTGAAACTAAAACACGTCAGTCTAAATCTCTTCAGTATTTTTCTCTGTCGCCATAACGATTGCTGCAGTCTGCAGATTGTGAGCCGGCTCGCAGTACGCTAGTCAACTTACTGCTAGCATCAGTGGTGGGCGGGGCCAATGTCATATCCAGAATTTCTCAGTAAGGTAGAGAAGACGTGCTTCCAAACCGTTTTTTCTCCATAGTTTAAAACAAGTAATAACTTGACATGACATAGGAAATGTCATTACAGTGAACCCTGTGTGCTATTTGTTCATCTTCCCATGAGATCAGGTCGTATATCTCTATTGAAATTTGCTCCTCCCTATCTGCTGTTGCCAGAATGCCTAAAAGTTATTCTTCCTTCCAACTGTTTTCCTGCCAAATGTCACAAATTTACATGTAACATTAATTGCAAAATTAGAGACCAGAAGAAGCTGCCAAAATTCTTAATATTTTTTTGCTTGATTAATTAAATATGTCTGATGATAGATGTTCTCCTGATGTTATCGACATTATCTCTCTTATTAGATGCTGTATTATGGCTTTTTTTTTAAACTAATTTTAGACCCCAGAGAGACAGACACACCAGATTAATGTGACCAAAGTGTAAGTGGGCTAGTGGAAAGTTTTTGGAAATTTTTTCCTTCTTGTCCTCCTTTTCTCCCTCCTTTCACCCCAGTCTCTATCTTTATCTGTACTCCCACCTCTCTGTCTGGTTTATTACTCTCTGTATCCATTTCATTCAATCTCCCCTTTCCTCCATTCCTCCATCGATGCTACGTTCATCTGTTGCTGTCCATCATATGTCATCCTAATCTATTCCCAGGTTCCCATGTCTCCTTCCCTTTGTCTTCCTCGGTCTCTCCGTCCAACCTCCTCCATCTTCCTGCTTCTTCCTCTCTCTCTCTTTGCACTTTCCTTTTCCATGCCTCTTGTTTCCCTCTCCCTCCATCCTCCATGCCTTTGCCCTTTCTGTCTCCTCCATCCACGTCACGTCTTCCCCTCTCCTGCCCAGACTCCCTGTGTCGCTGCGGCACCATAATAATTACTGCATTGGAGATTGGGGGGTGGGGGATAGGTTGTCAGGGAGACATGGGAGGCGGTTACCGTGGAAACAAAGAGACTCTGCGAGTGAGGGATGGAGGGATAGGGAAGGGGTGGACTGGGTGTGACAGTCAGTGAGGTCGGAGAGTAAAAATAGAAACGTTCTGACAAGATCCCCCCCNNACCCCCCCATCTCTCTCTCTCTGCCCAGCGCCATGGGCAACCAGCTGTAGCATCCTCTCTCTCTGTTTCCTCCATCTCCAGCTGATGTTCAACAATCTGTGACCTTCAAAAGGAGGACTAACAGTGACCTCTGTGATTCTTGCCTGCACAGAAAGCTGCAAGAGTATCACATTTAATTTGACCTTTTTCTAAATATATACGACTTGTTGTTTTGTTTTAGCTTTATACGTCTTCTTCTGTTTGTATCCCACAGAGTGTCTCTGCGGTCTAGCTTGTTAGCTGCCATGATGCCAAAGTTTTATTTATTTATTTTACAGTTTCCCTTTGGGAGCTCAAATTAATTATCAATAAAGTTTTCAGAAATGATTTGCCAAGACTTTTTAAAGTTACAGGGGTCCTTTTATAGGCAAAATACAGCCATCTACAAATAGCATACTGCTGAAAAGAAGAACTGAAAAAGGAGCAGAGCGAAGAAATCAGATATACGGGCATATAACTAACTTATCACAAATACAAACTGTAATATAAAATATGTAAATTGATCAGAACAATAACAGTCAAATTGTGTTGGAGGACAAATGAAAACAAGTATCAGAACTCATATCAGAGCAAAATGGGCAGCTACAAAGTCAAAAGACTGTAAATAAAGGGACATCTATTTGTGTTCATGAATAAGTTTAATACAGAAATAGATATTTAAGATCTTTTCTGTTTCTTTGCAATGTCGGCACTGGGTCATTTGTGCAGCTGGTAATTTGACAAAAAATGGTGAATGAACAGTCCAGCACAGAGCCTGGAACAAATTAACACATTTAAAGAAAAAGGCTGGTGCTATTCAACAACAAACCCAATGATAGGACAAACAAACAACAATGTCTCAGTCCATCTTTCAATTATTTCCATCTTATCTATCTTATTTGTGTAATTGTATCCAAGCCCATTGGTTACTACTGAAGATGTACAAGATGTACACTGCATTTTTTTTAATCAAGCATTATTTGGCAGGAGGAAATAGTGCTTGTTTGGAACAATGTGTTTTATTACAATTGAGATCTATTGCACAGAGAGATAAGATATAACAGAAGTTTTTTTTTACCAAGCTGTAACCTGCTGTTCCTTGAATGGCTTTAAAAGGAAGTCAATCAAGACCTCAATAGGGCACCAAAGGAATGAGTTCTTCAACCAGGAAGTTAGTAAGTCTGTCCTCTCAATGAGGATTTTGAATGGGTTGGTGGATAGATGCCTGAAATAAGAAGTTTGCATTTTGTTTAAAGACATAAAATACGTTAGCAAATACCCCCCACTTGTGAATTATGGAGTGTTTACGTGTCCTTAAAAAGGCGGTTGCTAACAAGTGGCTAAATGAGACCTCAGTGGTTGTCGGGGCCATTAAACGTCATCACGCCGGACACGGCTGGCAACTCTCTCACTAGTCTGCCCTACAGCCTCTCGTCCTGTTTCTCAGTGCTCTTACAAACTCTTGTAGATTATAAAGTTTAATAAACAATTTATTAGGTTACAGACTTGCCGCTCGTTAGCTTGTCAGAGACTGTCTGAAGCTAACGGTGACGTTTAAGTCATGCGACCGTGATGTAGTTCTCCATAGCATAAAGTTAGCTTTTTACGTTCGTCGGCTGCATTAACACTTCAAACATACTAAAAGTGGTCTTTTGTGAGGATTACTCTGCTGAATGCGTTAGACCCCTTGGCGATGCTACTTCTGGGTTGGCCTACAAAAATATGTCATTTTGTTTGCTCTTTATGCCCAAAGCAGAAAAAAACAAGTTTCCAGCCTGGTGTAACATAGGTTTTGGTTTTTATAGCAAATTTTTCCTTTCAAGACAACTGTATGGTGAGGGAATTTTTATATATCTCACCTATCTAATTTATATTACGCTATAGTCATGCATTACTAAGGGCATGGCTGCTTAGAGTGAAAGACTGGTGCTGTCACAGGTGCTTATCTGTTTCATTCAGCCTGCTTCAGCTTTTACCCATTTTTGGATTAGCCAGCAGTTAGGCGGAGTCAGGCACTGCCTGTGACTTGTGACGGCCAGATCCACCAACACTGAGCCTGGATCTGCAGCAGAGGATGTGACACAGATCATGGAGTCAATTCAAGTACATTAAAACCCTTAGTACCTGATTGCACCGATTTATGTCAAAAAGTCTTGATTTAGTCCTAAGTCCTAACTTTAGATTCATTATGATATCTGATGTTCCTCAAAAGTAATAATTATAGCAATCAATAAAACCACTGAGGAATCAGAGGAAAAGATCCTCCTTATAACTTGACGGAGAATGATCAGGGTGTTATGCTTGCTGCAGTATCAAGGTAATCCAGTCAGAGTCGTCTGTCAATCTATGAAGACACTGCAACAAGTTACTGCTAATAGCTGAATTGGCATACTTACAACATAATTAAATCCATAGAGTGGTTAGGGTGATTCAACCAGCTAATTGTTAATAGAACATGGAGCTAATGGAGCATCGTAAGAAAGAAAAAAAAAGTGACCTGTGTTAGCTGAGCACATTTCCACTTCAGTGTGAAGTGGGAAATAGAAATGACATCTTTCAATGCAGGGACATCAGCAGGAGAATCAGCTAAAGGTCACTGCCACAGGCTTTCAGACATGACAGTTCAACAAAGACCTAATGGTCATACTATACATACTTTTATGTGATGTGATTACAGGCTTTGATATATAGGGTTCCAGTCTTTTTTTTTTTTAATTATAAGCTTGCTTGTGTCGTCTTTAAAATACCAGATGTCAGATGTCAAATCCAAAACATTTCTCTGCCAGCTAAGAACCCATTTCAATGTTATGGACACGTTTGAGGCTCACCCAAACTTTAACACAAGCATGGCTTGGATTTCTTGCATAATGCCCAACCTTTCCAGATCTATTGAAACTGAACAACACTCTAATGTCTTCCACTTCCTCTCTCTGGCTGCCTCTCCCTCTGTGGTTACAGTAGACAAATTGTTTATGGAGGATTATGTAATAATAGTCATTCATTTTCAGTCATGCTTGACAGGCTGCTCTTGTTATTTTGGCACAGGCCTCGGGTGTGTTGGGGTGAAGCAGGGTTGGTGGGAGACAGTCAGCTGTCAAGTGCAGTGAATAACTTCAAATAGATGTCAGTATTTTTCATCAGACATTTGTTTAAAATAGTGTTTCAAAGGCAGGGTCGGGACCCTGAGATAGCTCACTGACAGCAGAGTCCCAGAGGTGCCCGAGTCACTCTTACACATTGATCACTGTCTACGCGTGTACTTGCTGGCTTTCTACATTCGTTTGGCTCCTTTTGCCAGCACTGAACACTTTCTGTTGTTTCAACAGTTTCAACACAGTCAATGATCCAAGATCACAATGAGAAGCACTCTTTATCTAGCAAGGCTGCGGACGGCATCGGGCTCAAAGAACAGAATACTTAACATAGAGTTATGTGCAGGACTGAAGTTGACCTCACAAATTGTGAAATAGCAGCTCCCCTCAGTGTTCACATACGCAAAAAAAAGACCTTTTGACTTAAGGTCAAGAAAAGGTGAATAGCTATTTAGTTATTTTACAGATCATTTCTTTAAAAATATGGATAATTTACGGTTAATATATATATAGAATATCTAACATGGAATATGATGTGTGTATTTTAAGCAAGAATTTGCTGGAATTTACCGTTTAAGATCATTAAGCAATTGCTGTTAGTGTAAAAAATAAACCTGTAATATCCTATTATATTTATTTACAGATTTAAACTTTCATTATGTGGTTAATATTTGTAATGATAGTTATTTTCTTTTTTATGGCATTTACACTTATTGTAGAATAAAAAACAAGAAAACCCTTATACAGTAATACAGTAAAGTTCTGGAAAATAACTTTTTTTTACAGTGTACTACAGACTATGTGAGAATGTTCAATGTTAGTTACAGTTACAGTGAAAATAGCGTCCTGTGTTCATCAGTTGCATTGATTAATGCATATTTCTCTATGAGGTATATTGCTATGCAGTTCTCGAGCCATTGATGCTGCTGCTGTGCAAGATGTTACAGTTTGCATGTTCTCTCCTGGTTTCAGGAATCATTTAGTTCAGATTTGCAGAATATTTCTGGTAGTTGGGTCCGATTGAGGCTGGATCCCACCACAAAATAACTGCATTAGAGTTCATCTGCACTGAGACCACCTTTTCAAAAGTTCTTGAAACCAGACCTACAGGTGGCATCTTTTTTAGTCCAATGACAATAGCTCACCTAGCAAATTTAGTTTTCTGGCTTCTGGGTTCACATCCGCTTTTTACAGCCTGATGAATATGTGCAGTAGTGTTTCCCTTGTGAGTTCCTGCTCCATAAACTTTATATTGTGATCACGTTACAGACTTCTAAATCTCTTTTGTAGGCTGCAGAAAGTTTTAAAAACATAAAACCTTCATGAATCAAAAATGTGTTAGAGAAAATTACATATTTCAGCTTGTTTGCATTGACCATGTAACCAAGACCAAGTAACTAGCTTAGCAGGAGCTTCCATTACTGTTATTTTAGCCACACAGTAGCTTGTTGCAGCTTTAAAGTTTAGATTAAATCAAATGTAAACTCCATAGCTCGTAAACTAAATTAAGTTTTCAATCCAACATGAAAAATGTTGGATGCAGACACAAGCTTTCCAAGATAGAGACTGATAAGCTGAGGAAATATAGCTTGACAAGCTGAGGTAAGGTAGGGCTTATCCACACTTCATTTCACTACTTGTAAACATGCATATACTGCATATTGTGAGAGCAATATCCCCTTTAGAACATGACCTTGGTCTTTGGCAAATGTTGCTTAAAGCTCCAAGCAACCAGAATAAATTCTGTCAGGAGAGAATACTGAATTCCAGATGGCTGCTTTCCTTGAAGCCAATTTATGCATCGAGCACGGAGTTCTGCTCAGTGCTGTAAAGTCGATATATATATAATACTGATAGTTAGCTCTTAAACACAGTTTTTCAGTCAAGTCCAGAAAGGCAGTGCTCGGCAGAAACGTGGAGATTGGAGAGGCTATGAGACCCTTTGCCGTCAGAACAGTTTTAATCCTCCTTGCAGAGCTGCAGTGCAAATCCTGAGTGGAGTGGAGTGGGATTTAGCACCATTCTTGAAATGGAAAAGTTTCTGGTTCTTTTTGGGATAGAGGAGGTATAAATTAGCATCATACCCAGCTCCTCCTATAGTCTTTCTTCATATATTGGTTGAGGTGACCTAGGAACGACTTCCTCCTTATTTATTTAGTGTTGTGTTATAGAATCATTACCATGTAGGGGCACCATAGGAATGTCCGTATGCCTTGATAATTATACAGTCATGCAGAGCAATCAAACCTAATGAATTGCAACAGACGATGCCCCATACCATCACAGACCATGTGTAACAGTCAGTTAAAGACCAAAGGATTTCTTTATTAATGTCCAGCTTACATGCAAGACGGTTCTCCAAACCAGACTGTTCTCAAAATAGCAATAAAGGGTGTTTGTACAGGCAGCAAAATACGACCCATATTTGCGTTTTACATTGTCCCCGGATGCCATCTTGCTGACATAGTAGTAGTGATTGATGGCGATGTGGATTTTAATTGGCTGATGTTACTCTAAAGACAGGAGGGAGGGGAGGTGGATGGGTAGAAGAAACGGTGGACTTCCACCCAGGAGAACAGGGTTTGTTTCCCATGTGCAAACAAAAGTAAGCAGCTTTTAGGTAACTTAAGTGTTTTAGGTAACGTCCATGGCTCACGTCATCCTCATAACTACTTCACTGATGCCATTTACGCACTTCATGTACGTGTACACTGCCTTTTGTAACGCCTACCCTGGAAGTCTTTTGCCCCAAACTTAGGTCAGTGGTTTTGTTGCATTAATTAACAGAAACTGCAACCTTTATTACAATCACAAACCACACATGTATGTAGAATGACGTGTGTGCTATTTTTAGAGCGTTCCGCTGCACCGTGAGCCGCGGAACACAGCTCATATGTGTCGTACTGGCTGGTATTGACAAATGGTCCTCTGCCCCTTCTTTTGATAAAAGTAGTTTACAAATGGCATCAGTGCCATAATAACCATTTTTAAAGCCTATGACAAACAGTTATGCTGGGTGACAGTGGTGATTACAGCTGTACTTGTGGAATGAAACAGTTGGCCTTTATCAGCAGTCAAAACAACCCAAGATCTTGCACATGCAACATGGATGCAGCCATAATTAATACTAATTACTACACCTGTGCTCTTCCTGCTATGGAACCAAGCTTCAACTTGTGGCTCTTACTGCAGTTTGTTGAGATTTGGTATATTCCTACAGATTTTAAAGAAGCTATAATTCATATTACCATAAGATAATCAATGTACTTTAAAAATAAAGTGACCTAAAATAGAGCTAAAACAGAGAGACTATAGGATCTAATTCATCAGGTGAACAGAAGCACCACTCCAAATTGATTTTAATGTGTCTGTGTAAATACATATGTAAATAAACGCCCTTGCACCACCTTCAGTCTGGGCTGCTTTTCACTTTTTCTGAAAGTCAAGATTCAATGAATATGATTATATTACTTATAATAAAAAAAATAGTCAACAGCTTTGCTAATAACTAAACATCAAATAACTGCAACTAAACAAGATATAGTGAGTCAGCGAATATTACTTACTCGTCCAACAGCAAGAAGACCAGCTCAGCACCTGTCTGTCTAGTCATGAACACTGTCGAAACGGCACGTCTTCATTTTAACCTAACTGTGAAAACAAACTTCATGTGACTTTGAAACTTTGAAAATGTCACAATGAAGTCTCTTTAAACTCAAGTAAAGATTTGTCCAATGCCCTAAACCTTTATTTTTAACCAAATTAATGGATGTTATCAACTAAGTCAATAAAGATAATTAGGGCAAGCAGATGAAAATATGAACTTTGCTTGTGTGTTATTTTCACTTTGCAGAGTAATTTGCAGGAAAAGCAATAATTAATCAAGAAGAGAGCAAAAGGTTCAGGATACTTAAGTTGTTTCATGTGCACACAGTATCATCTCATGACGTCAGTGTGGTAAATTATATACAATTATGGTAAATTATATTTTCGAAATATACGTTTTCGTTATTTTTCTTTTACTTCTATGACCAGTCATCAGCTGAGGGAGACAAAGGCCAATCAGAGTGTAGTCAGGATGATTACAGTCTTCAGTGATGTCTCACTAATCTCTCCTTGTGTCTCTCGCTCTGTATCAACATGTGAACAGTGACCGTCATATGGTAGCTGAAAAACTGTGACACCCATTGATCTGTTTGTGTGCATGTGTGCCACTGTATGTCTGTGTGTCATCATGTGTTTTCATGCATGTATGCCTGTGCACGTTTGTCGCTAGGGGCGAGATGCTGAAATCTTGTTCCAGCGAATGAGGGAATATTCCGGGATGTCATGTGACTGTGTGATGTCAGAGAGAGAGAAAGAAAACAGAGATACAGAGAGAGAGAGAGAGAGAAAGAGAGAGAGAAGAGCAAGGTGCAATTTAGCCCCACAGCTGATCCGTGCAGTGCTCAGAGAGAAGCCGAGGCGACCAGACACACACTCTCACACTCTCACGCACTCTTTTTGCCTTGCCTGTAAACACACAGACACACATGCACTTCACACACATCAGCACAGTTGCACACACGCACAACTCTGTGGCTTAAAAAAAGAAAGGATGCATTGCTTCCTCTACTTTCCAAGCTCATAACACTTTGGATACTGAGGACATTTCTGCCTCCTGGACAAAAGTGAAGCGACACTTACTGGAGACAAGCAGGAGACAGAAGGAAGACACAAGCAAGAAGAAGAAACAATTACAAAAAAAGACAAAGGAGGACTAAATTAAAGAGAAGAGACCAACAAGAGACCTTGCCAGAAAAAGAGCAAGACAACAAGACCTGACAACAGAGTGGCAGAATGTCCTTCTTGTCTGGCTCACCCTGGCAGCAGCCTGGCATTATTAGTGGTAGCAGCGGGTACGGACAACCTTCCAGTGGGCATCAACAGCAGCAGCAACATCCACAGCAACACAAACCTCCAACTACTCTGTCTGGTGCCAACATCCCTGTGGTCCTGGCCTCCTCTACATTGTCACCCCCCTCCAGCACAGCCTCTGACCTGCGCAGTGACTGGCACTGCCAAGGCCAGATGGCACCAGGGGGGCATGTTGCAGAGGAGGGGTCCAAAATAACTTTGATGGAAGATGAGGCAAAATTAGGGCGAAACAGGACCGATGGGACGTTGCCTGGGACGATGGCCGAAGTGCCAAGAACGCAAAGCTTCAAGATGCCAGCGCTGAAGATAGAAGATGAGGATTCCAGAGGGGGGAGGCCAAGGGAGGACGGACATAGGGTGGGGGGGTCATTAGGGAGTGCAGGACAAAGCCCCAGCAGCCCTCTGTCTCCCCACTCATCCCCTTCATCTTCATTACCTTCCCCCTCTATCTCACCTGGGCGAGCCTTTCCAAATTCTGCTCCAGACCGTAAACCCACATCAAACTCTAGCTTTGGACGGAATAATCTGCAACAAAACAGCAGTGATGGATTGCAGATCCAGGGATCTCAAGTGTCTACCCAAGGCCAGGGCTTTCTTTCTCCTCCAAAACAGGCCTCAGGGATAGGGGAGAGCAACACACTGAAGCCTTGCATCATTGGAAGTACCACATCAAGTCCTGGAAATAAAGAGGATGAGAAGAAATCAGTTACGTCCTATACATCTGGGGACCTACTCGGAAGTCTGAAGGAAAAGTCAGTTGCAGTTCTGACTAATCAAACACTCAAGCCATCTTTAGGAAAGCAAAGTGCTGATAGTCAACCTACTGGTACTGGTCCTTCTGCCGACTTGACAGGAGGTAAAGATGGTGCCAGTACAGGGCCAAGACCAGGTCTACCTCCACCCTCAGCCAACATTGGTGTTGGGGTGGGTGGTGTAGCAGACAGTAGGCTGGAAAGAGAAAACTTAAGCCATACTGAAAAGGGGAGGATGGGGTCAAGTACTCCACCTAACAGCAAAGATGTTGGAATTCATGGCCTGTCACAGGATTTTGGTTGCATTGAGGTTGGGAGAACGGGATCATGTGCTACCTTAAAC
>CAFUXE010000304.1:108305-119564 GCA_903364295.1 Serranus cabrilla | reverse complement strand
TGTGTGTGTGTGTGTGTGTGTGTGTGTGTGTGTCTGTCTTTCAGCCTTTTAAATAGACAAAGTTGTGCTGCAAAATTCATTTATTTTAATGACGCTGCGGCTTGCATGGACCGATTATGAGACAACTGGCCCCTGGGCACAGACGTGCAAAATGCAACAGCACTTAGACACACAGTAGATGTTTTGGTCTTTGGTTGCTTTGCCCTCATTTGTTGTCTTTTTGAGTGTTTTTGTCGTTCATTCGTGTCTGTTTGTGGTCCTTTTTTTTAATCTCTTTGTAGCTATTTTGAGTCTTGTACTTTTGTGTCTCTTTTTGGTTATATTGCTCTTTTTCATAGTCACTTTCTGTCCCTATGCAGTTGTTTTGCATCTCAGTTTGTGTCTCTTTGTGGATATTTTGAGTCTTGTTGTCGTTATTTTGTGTCTCTTTGCAGTTGTTTTACTCATTTTTATCATCCTTGTAAGTCTATTTCTGTCTCTTTGAAGTTGTTTTGCATCTATTTGCAGTTGTTTTGGTCTCTTTGTAGCCATTTTGTGTCTGTTTTTGGTTGCTTTGCTCCTTTTCAGAGTCACTTTCTGTCTGTATGCAGTTGTTTTGCATCTCTTTGTAGTCTTTCTCTGTCTCGTTGTAGTCGCTTTCTGTCTCTGCAGTATTTTTGGACCTCTTTGTTTTGCATCTGTTGTTGTGCATGTCTGTTTGAGGGATCTTTTGTCGGTAAATGCCAGGGGGGTGTCGGACACTTTGGGCACCTGGGCCACAATCAGTAGATTTGCTCACTGGAATAAATTCTCTTAAAATCAGTTTTAATGAACCTTGACATCCAAATTCCCAAAGTTAACCAACAGCAGACTAACTTCAGGAAATTGTCAGACAGGAAGCCCAAAATCTTTAAAGATATTAGAGCTTATTAGCTGTGTTGCACCATTATTTAGTCATTATTGTCATTATGAAATCCTCTGCAGATCATTCTCTTGATTGGTCTTTAAAATGCTAAAATAAAAAAAACATTGAAAAATGTTTCCTGAAGCTCAAGGTAATTTCATTATTTCCTTGTTTGTGCGACCAACTGTCAACAGCAGCAAATCCTCATTAATGACAAGCTGAAATGAAATGGTTATTTTTCTGCTGATGGACTAATCATTGCAGCTGTACCTGTTCTGCCCCCTCCTCTGTCTGAGTTGTAGACAGTTATGAGACAGGAGTTGAGGACACAAATATGTCTCTGAATTAACTAAATTACCTCCCTAAAGCGACCAAGTTAACCAGCTGGGGGAGCTTTCTCCCCTCTTCAATAACTCTTTATTGAATGAAATGATATAAACAAAACTACCAGGAGGGAGTAAACAGCACAGTGCAGAGAAAATAGACAGAAGCTTAGAAAGCTGCTGTGGCTGACTGGCGCTAGCATGTTCCCAGTTGGCAGCATGGAAGCAGAAAGCCTGCCAACTACTTTGTTTTGACACTTTCTGTGCTTTTGCTGTGTGTTAAGAACTGCTAAATATTATATCACTTGATGTGGATGTGTGTGTGTTCTGATTCTATCTGAGACCTGATTTTAGGGCTGGGCGATAATATGATAATCTATCATCTTTCAGTTTAATCTTATCATGATGAAATCATATGTGGAGAGGTCATTATCTAAATTGATAATAACAACCATAATGTCAGGTACGTAATTTACATAATATAAGAAATATGCCTTATCATGTGATTATTTCATATGACTAATTATGTATTAAATTACAAGACAGCATGCTGTTTAGTAATGTAAATCTTCATTGTGTATAATATTTATGTATAATTTATATAGAAAATATTCATATTTTGGCCATATCGCCCAGCCGTGCGTGATTTCCATATCATATGCTATTTATCAGCTGCTGCTCATTTCATCAGATTTGAGGCTTCTGATTTTATAATTTACTGCTCATGAGCTCTCTAAAGTAGCTACAAATAGCTACTTTAATTTTTTTATTAAAGCTACTTTTATTTTCTTTGATGATTGTCATATGGTTGCTGGCTGTGCTGCCATACCATGCTGTCATTGCAATCATTGCAATCTCTGCTTTTTCCTTTTCTATCTGTCTTCCTCCTTTTTTCCTTCCCTTCCCTGCCTCCTCTCTTTATTTTACTGCACGGCGGCTTCTTTAAATATCATTATCACCAGCCTGACGTGGGTTCAACTAAACCAAACTCAGCCAAATCCCGTCCATCCACCCTCTCCACCAATGGCGAGGCCACCTCGGCCAAACGCCCCTCCCCAACCACAGCCAATAAAAAAAGCCCTGTTCCCAAGGCGACCACACCTACCGCTGCTAAGCGGCCGCCAACAGCAACTGGCCCCACCAAGGCTGCCAAGGTGAGTATGATACACATGGGCAGAGATTTCCTCTGTGCTAATTGGATGAACGTGCATGTCTCATGTAGTGAAGACGGACTCACAGCCTTTCTTTATGTTCTCGTCTGTTCTTGTGGACTTTAAAAAACATCATCACATTTCACCTTCGTCTCAGTCCAAATGCCCTTAGGTGTTCTTGTTTGTCAAGGATACTTTGGGAGCTAAATTGTGTGGACTTGTGTGTATCCCAGCTTGCATCTCTGCTGGAGGACATTTTCATGTACTAACTTGTGTCCATACCCTCACAATGGACAGTTTCCAACAGCCTTGTGCATGAAGTCAAAGTATTTACGTCCTGTTAGATCAAATGTTATCAGACCAATCTATTCAGCCTGTAGTCAGTAATTGTTGTATTAATGATGTTTTCCTGGCTAGGTAGCCTATTAAATGCTATCAGCTATCTGTGATCATTATGACAGTGTTTATGGTTTCACGTCCATATTACTCACTTATTTTACATGATAAATGATACTGGCTACCATTGTCATTATCATATTAGTTCATCAGACTGTGAATAAGCTGCCCAAGATGTCAGTGTTGGGCCTGAATAAATTAAAAACATGGCTCAATAGCCAAAATACACATTGTAATCTGACAAAAATATATGGAGTCAGAAATCAGGTCATAATTCCAGCACACAAAATAATGTCTAACGAGCGATGAATTTGATTTCATACGCTCAGTTATTAACCATCGCGCGCAGATTTGAATCCCTTGAGTTCAAGAGGAACTGCTCTCGCCTGCGGGGAGAAGCAGCTTTGCTGCTCGAGGGTTGTTTCTGCGCTCGCGGTGCACATTATACAAGCCCGCGAGAGGCAGCTTCCACTCGGCGTGGAGCGCTTCCACAGCACGCAGGGAAAGATTTTGACATTTTGTGCGCTGGAAATATGACTCTATTCTGACTCCATAAAAATAAACAACTGTTAAAATAACACAAAAATCCTGTTGTATATGTGTTTTGAACTTGAATGCATGTTAATTGATTAATCAACTGCAGCAGGCAAAATTTCCATGACAGGTTCTAATACTAAACTAAACTAAAATACTAATACTTTTAATAATAATAATAAGTAACAGTGCACTACCGAAGAGACCCAGTAAACTGGCTGTCGACCTTGTGGTAGGATTAAGCCACACCATCTCCATCTGTCGTTCCGTTCAGTAAAGCATAATCTACACAGACAGCCGTCACAAAAATACAGATTGATAGCGTATATGTTTAATGTGTTCCTGTATATGTGTTCTGAATGTTTAACCACATGTTAGTTGATAAATCAGTGGCTGTCCAGCTTGCAAACATTGCCAATATGAGACTGGTGTGGAGCCACACTTCCTATTTGCTAAGCCCCGCCTCCAACACAACTGCTGCATTACGTTAATATGCTACATATGCTATTATCAGTAAAGGAAGCTGAGTAGTGGTTAAACATTTACACCGAGCTATAAATGTATAAACAGATGAGATTAGCGAGAGCAGGACATTTGTGTGACCAATAGCAGCTTTCTATGCAGATGCACTGGACAGCCAATGGCCGCCACCACAGTGAGTGAGGAGAAGCTCAAAAGTATCCAAAATATTAGCACCATAGACACGACCATTAGCTATTCCTGTAACACATTGGCCACAAAACTGCATTGACCAAACACAGTCAGCTATATGCTGATGCTTCTGACCGAGTCTCGGTCACAGAAATGTTGAACACCTTGTTGCGTAACCTAAACACGCTGCAGGGTTTCATTAACACTAAGATGATTTGTTTTTCAGTGTCATTAAGCCGGCAAACACATTTATATGAGATGTCTTACAACACTCAGATAAAACACGGAAGTTCATATACACACATCTGACACACCCACCAAAGGAGAGAAAATGTTTGTCTCACTGTTTAGAGGTAGCATCTTTCTCAACCCATTAACAAAAAAAGGACAGTACACAGTTTAAAGCTTGAGCTCTTAAAGCTAGCTTATAGACTACAACATCACAGACTATGGGAATGAATGCTGAATGCATTTAGCCTCTCTGTCACCATTCCTTCAACACAACAAAAATGGTGCAGAATCTCTCCAACGAACAAGCAATGAAAGGTTTCAATAAAACGCAATGTTGTTAATAATCTCTTAGATCAGGGAGAGTGAGGCATTTGTCATCATGTCAGTAAGTGTTGCAGTGGGCGGAGCACCTGGCTGCAGAATTCTAACCGGCTGCATTGTGTCGGCAATCAGCGGTGATCTGTTCTGTGCAGGCCGAGCCCGTCTCAAAGATCCCATTATTTTCAATTATGCCAAAGTGTAATCACGATAGCTGCTGGTGTCGGCAAGACGGCTGGTCTCACAAATGCAAATTGAGTATAATGTGTCCTCCGAACTAAAGTAAAGACATGAGTGGAAATGTTTCCACTGATGTATACATATTTGCATTAATGTCTTGCCTACTATAACTTCAACTGTGCAATGGCTGTATCTCAATTTACTGCTACCTAAAGGCCCTCAGCTGTTCTTTTCGCTTCCTCTCCCCTCCTATTTGTCATAAGTCTGTCTCTCTGTTTCATTACCTGCTTCTCTCTCATAACAGCGATAAACATCGAATAACGGCGCCTTCGTGCACACGGCAGCAACGCTTGCAGACATACAGATAAACTCTCATATTCGAAAAAACTGTCTAAACAAACACCCACAACTCAGCTGTCGTCTGTTGTGATTTTTCAGACTCCAGAAAATGAGAAACGCCCACCTGTGCCAAAGGCCACGCCCACACCCCGTGTGACCGCCAGTAAGAACGGCTCCTCTGCGACTGCTGCAAGTAAAACTGCCGGTACGTTCACACACACACACACACACTTGGTACAGTAACAGAATGTGTGTTATGTCTACTGTGTCTGCCTGCCCTCTGTGTCTGATTGTGTGATATAAAGTCTCAGACAGTATCTTCTTTGGTGAGTTCATTGTGTTGAAAGTGCAACATGACCTCTACAACAGGACCTGAACTCTCTACAGTAGCTGGAAAATGACTCACAGTGTAAACTGGCACCACTCCAGGCAACAGGCTAACAAAATTGCTACCATATGTTACACTTTATCGCATTCAATAGCTGGCTTTTGTAGACACCAGACTGGTATTTTTATCCCGCACATCACAAACAGTATCTCACCTCTCTAAGAGAGGAAGCTATGACTCAGTCAGAGCTATGTTAGTCAAACAGGCTTTCTGCCTTTTGTGCACTTCAGCTCAGCACCCTCAGAGGATATGATTCATTCACCCAGTTCACAGTGATGGGTGTTATGTACTGCAAGGTGCATATTTCATTTTAGTCGCATGAGTGAACTCCATTACTTTTCTGGCCCCAATGGCAGCAGTTTAGTCAGATTCCGTAATGCTTCTGCCACGTGACAGCGGCATTACCTGCAGCACAGCTTATCAACATGATGGACACACTGTCACACCTCCATAAATGATGAAATGACTCACTTCTGCTCAGTCTGCAGGCAACACAATCTTCAAGTCACTGAACGCCCTTTAATCCCCTGTACAATTCACATCCATCATGAATATTTGACAACTAATGTGTGAGGTGCCAACTGCAGGATTTTGTTGGACAGGAAATCTTGACTTTAGAGGCACTCTCCATTCAGCACTCAGAATCTAAACGCCGCCATGTTGGCAGGAAAGCTAGAGTATTGTTGGTTATGTGACTGCTAGCAGCGAGTCTCAATCAGTGTTGTAGTTAAGTCACCAATTATCGAATCAGAATCAGTCACAATTACCCAGAGTTCCAGTCTGAGTCCGAGTCACCAAAGAAGAGCCTGAGTCGATGTGTGTGTGAAGGAATAAATCAGTCCAAACACGGTCTGGGTCTTTCTCATAACTTTTAGTGAGCTTCTCTGATAACAGGATATTAACATTGCTGTAAACACTTGTAAACATTACAGCAATTATTAAAAAACCTACGAAAGCTATATCTGCATAAAGAAAGAACATAATAAACATATGTTTCCGTCATATTGTTAGCATCTTATTTGCATATCCCATTTTGACTCTTACAATAATGACACACTGTCACCATTTCAGGGCGTTTACTTAAAATCAACCAGTATTTCCAAAATCCACAGAAAGTGAAAAGACACTGACATTAATATTACAAAATCAGCTTTTTTAATGTGTTTTTTCCATGTCTTTGTATGCATTGTTTAAAAAGTCAGTGCTTATGCTCTATGTGTCATAGATGGACACACAGACAGACAGACAGGCAGACAGACAGACATAGAGATATTTTTTAATAAGACACTTAGACAATTATAATTAGACAATTATTACTGAAAAGAAATGTCACTGTTGTAGCAGCTTAGCAAAAAGATTAACATAGCAAGATGCAACAAAAGCATATTGAGCATATTACAGGCAGATGTTTAATGCTGGATGCAAGTAGAGCAGATTTAATATTAAAACAAATAAGTGACGTAATGTGTGAGATCATTTAAAGAGATTTAATGTTTGTATAAGTTAGTTAGTTGGATTGCACTCTTTCACTCTTCTCAATAATGGGCATTAAATTAATATTGACATCTTTGACCCAATCACAGCATCTATTCTCTAGACATAGTGTAATTATGAATTAGACCTCTGTTGAATCATTTCCATCCTGCAAGATGTGAACTCACAATGTCTCACACTATAATGGTTTGTTTGTTTTTTTGTGTTTATGGGTTGATACAGACTGAAATCATCACTGCTGCCTTTTTACAGCTGCCCAATATCTTAGTGTTTGATCATTTTCATCTCTAGTGTTGTAGCTTAATTGTTTGGGCGGGAAGTATGAGAGCATCTCTTATGAGATGGACCACAGGTATTATTGCTCCCCAATCCAATCTGTTGTTTTTGTTGTTATTGTTTTTTAACTCACTGTCATTTTCGAATTTAGAAAATATTTCACTTACTTTAGTCTTTCTGGTATTTTCTCCTCTTAAAATCCTCTTACCGACTACCAGGACAGAACATTTTGGAAAATGTCATAATTCTAAGCATTTCTTTACAATTTTGTCACAAGGAGCAACTCTAACAGGCGTTAAATTGCTTGGAAAGTTTACACAAACAATGCCAAAGCAGTGAAATACATGCTGCACACTGCCTCATATTTTAGATTACATTTTTTTTTTTAATTAAATCTGGCATTACCCATATTTGTGAGAATGGACGATCAATCAACTTTGTTGTGTGGTTGATTGAGCATTTTAAGGTTTGGTGCTCTGTTTCGTCTTTACAGCGAACAAGAATGACAAGACTGAGAACAAGACAGGAGAGGCCAAGAAACCCAAGACTACAGGTAACAAACTGCAAGAAAAGATGGACTGTTAAAAGGAAAGAACTCTGATGCAAATTCACAAAAGGATTGCAGGGCTTTTGTGGCCTCTAAACATGTGCAAATAAGGCAAAAACAAACAGTGTAATACTCAAAGCACCCACAAAGGGTGATATGCACCCCTAACTGTGCTACCAAGGAAATTGCGTCTTGGCAGGTCAGACTATACAACCTTTAGTGCATTTATACTCTGCCACTTGCATAATTACAATCATGTGTAAAAGGAGGCAAATTGCGCTAAGCTTCGTAATTTTACGGAAAAGTAATATAATTAGCACAATATCTTTTGTGAATGGGACCATATGACAGGGAAGATAGTGACTGCAAGCAAAGTGTGAAGTGCTAAAGTTGTAAATTCGTCCCTCAATAACAATACTTGTATCAATACTGGTAGCAAAAGCGAGAGAAGCCACGCCCCTCTCCAAAATGTTATGGATCCTTGGTTCCTTGACCAATGCTACCATCTTCCATTAAGTTTCATGAAAGTCAAGCTGTAGTTTTTCCTGCTAAAAGACAAATGAACCAAACTGAGAAAGACAATATCTTTGAATTTTTCAATATATGCTTTTGAGCAACACAGGCAAAATGCCATAAAGCACAGGTAGAACTGAGAGAAGGTAAACTTCTCTATAGCCAATATCTCCAACATCCGGCAACTCCAAAACAATCCAGACTGATAAATAGTGTTATTCATTGTGAGATGGACTGTCCCTTTAATGCTCACTTTACACATGGAATAGAAGTTGTTTTGTCTGGTGTTTACCTCAATGCTTTAGCAATATTATATTTCTGTCATTGTTCTTCCCTTCTCTGTAGCCCGTCCTCGCCCGGCCACCACCACCACCACTACTCCTGCTGCCTCCACTAACGGTGAAAACGCTCACCGCCGCCGTGTTATCACTAAACCCCCCGTGCCCAAGCAGACCCCGATGGAGAAGAAGCCGCCGGTGCCCCGTGCTCCTCGTACCCCGAGGCCCATCAACGCTCCGACACCTGACCTGAAGAACGTCCGCTCCAAGATCGGATCCATTGACAACATCAAGTACCAGCCTGGTGGAGGAAAGGTAGGACAGTCCACGACAGCTCAATGAATGATTCACACCAATGATGTACCTGCCTAGATGCAGAATGAATTTCTTGTATCAGCATATGATTTGTCAATGGCTGGGTTGTAATTCAGATAGCTGCTATGTGTTGGACATCATAATAACATGTTTGACTCAAAGGGCTACACTGAAATCTCACCTGTCAGAATAAATAAGGGTTGTACCAGATGCCTTTTTTTTCTATATTTTAAACTTCTATTGAGGTCTTTGAATGAAGCTTTGAATGCCTGTCATCATATTTTATGACCCCCCACCCACACACACACACACATACACACACACACACAGCTCTCAGGTTTTTTTTCTCTGATTATTAAACACTATAAACTTACAAAATGTCAAGAAAAGAAATAACCTCACACCAATTTTCCTTTCACCATTAACTTTCATGATACATATATATTTTAAATACCTCTTTAACAGTGTCACAGGTGACATATTCCAGGCATATGTATATATGTACATATATATATATACATATATATATGTACAATATGTGTATGTATAAGAATTCCACTGGATTTGCTTTCTAAATCGGTCATAGTTTGCATCATATTTTTTACATTGGCAACATTTGCACCATTTACACTAAAACCTAAATCTGAGTCTTCAAAAAGCCCTGTGTTTGTGTGTCTGGATGTAGTCTTGATCTCCCACCAGATGATCCTGCATCAATTCTCATGAGTTTGTTTTCAGTCTGTCTGTCAGAATCTGCAAACACCAGATGCTTTCTTGAAATGTCGAGCAGACTCTGCCGAATATATATAACAGAATATTGTTTTCTGGCAAATCTTCTGAGAATAAAGTGGCTTTTATTCTGTAGGAAATCAGTATTGGTCTTGATTCAGGGCTAACGAGGAAGTAACAGATTTGACAAAGCATTGTAATGTGGTCCGTATATCCTCATAAAGATGGAACAACAGTGTGTCTGGGGCTGATAAGAAACCAGAAGATCACTGCATGCTCTGCCACGGAGTCTACTGAATACACATGATTCAATTACATTTGTAGCACTCTCGTACTCCCTTCTGTGCTGTGGAGAGCAGCACAGTGTATCGTGGTTTTTAGTAATATAATAGAATGTGAGACTGTGGTGTATGAAGAGGTTAGGACGTATCCTGTAAACAATGTTTAAATTAGCATTTGTAATGAGTTCAAGTGGGGGAGGTAATATGTTGTTTATAAATCTAAAACTAGCCATCACATGACCTTGACACAACATATTGGTTTTATGTTTTTATTTAACCACTGTTTCCTTAGTTTCCATTCCTTTTTAGGTGTTTGTGTGTCTTCATGTATAAGATATTCAGGGGCAAATTCACAAAAGGATTGCAGGGCTTTTGCAGCTGTAACTGGGCTGCCAAGGAAATTGCATCTCGGTGCTCCGGTTCTGTTTCCATATATTGAAATGACGTAATATACATTTGGTGCAAAATCTGCCCCTTTCTATGCAAATGAGCATCATTGCAAAAAAAAATCCTAGTGCTACCTAAAGCTACCCTGGCCTTGAATTAGCTGCAGCTGTAACAGAGAGCAAAGAGGGGAAAACTACAGGAGGACAGCTGTATTTTCAGATTTTTTTTTTATCCTTTTACAGAAAATATATATCCCAAATCACATGGCTTGAATTACTGCTGAAAGAATCTTTATGGTATTTTGGCCTAGTGATGCTAAATAATTCTGCCCGCCCCAGCTTTAATTTGTGCATTAGTTTTATCTGCATGTTGATGTGAAATTGCTTCTTTTTAATCTATCCTGCTTTTATATATTGGTGTTAGCATTTGTTGGAGACACAGAAGTAAAATATACCCTTGGGTGCCATAAAAATATCATCTTCTTTCCTTTATAACATATATTTTCTGTCACATTTATCTATATCGCAGTTTTGCAAACCATGTAAGATTTCACACCCAGCACAGATGCTTATTTTTCCTGCAAACTGCATGCGTGCTCCTTTTTTAGCATTGCCGTGTTTTATATTCACAGTGACTCCTCGCTTCCCCAACCTGTACCATTTAGACATGATCACATGGTCCAATTAAAGTGAGATCAGTGTAGAGGAGCTGTCAATGCCCCTCCAAATGGCTCTGTGAAATTGGCCTAACCTCTTATTTTCCTCTACGCAACACAAGAGCAGTCAACAGGGAAAATGTTGCACAGTCTGTGGCTGTTAGCGTCACACTGTAATTTTTGTGCATTATTCCCTCTTTCGGGCAGAAGCACTGTGTTTTGCAGGAGCAGGGGTTTCTCCTGTATGTAGTCAAAGACATGCTCCTACTCTTTTTGTCAGAGTGAAGCCACTTTACACACACAAACATAAGCGCCCTGCGTCACTGACTCATTCAGTCTCCAGTGATGCGGATATTGTTTAATATGTATTTTAATATTTCCATTCAACAG
>CAFUXE010000304.1:95793-107195 GCA_903364295.1 Serranus cabrilla | reverse complement strand
CATGAGTTTGTTTTCAGTCTGTCTGTCAGAATCTGCAAACACCAGATGCTTTCTTGAAATGTCGAGCAGACTCTGCCGAATATATATAACAGAATATTGTTTTCTGGCAAATCTTCTGAGAATAAAGTGGCTCTTATTCTGTAGGAAATCAGTATTGGTCTTGATTCAGGGCTAACGAGGAAGTAACAGATTTGACAAAGCATTGTAATGTGCTCCGTATATCCTCATAAAGATGGAACAACAGTGTGTCTGCGGCTGATAAGAAACCAGAAGATCACTGCATGCTCTGCCACGGAGTCTCTGAATACACACGATTCAATTACATTTGTAGCACTCTCGTACTCCCTTCTGTGCTGTGGAGGGCAGCACAGTGTATCGTGGTTTTTAGTAATATAATAGAGTGTGAGACTGGGGTGTATGAAGAGGTTAGGACGTATCCTAAACAATGTTTAAATTAGCATTTGTAATGAGTTCAAGTGGGAGAGGTAATATGTTGTTTATAAATATAAAACTAGCCATCACATGACCTTGACACAACATATTGGTTTTATGTTTTTATTTAACCACTGTTTCCTTAGTTTCCATTCCTTTTTAGGTGTTTGTATGTCTTCATGTATAAGATAAGGGCAAATTCACAAAAGGATTGCAGGGCTTTTGCAGCTATAACTGGGCTGCCAAGGAAATTGCATCTCGGTGCTCTGGTTCTGTTTCCATATATTGAAATGACATAATATACATTTGGTGCAAAATCTGCCCCTTTCTATGCAAATGAGCATCATTGCAAAAAAAATCCAATTCACAACACTGCCTTGAATTAGCTGCGGCTGTAACTGCCCAGAGAGCAAAGAGGGGAAAACTACAGCAGGACAGCTGTATTTTCAGATTTTTTTTTAATCCTTTTACAGAAAATATATATCCCAAATCACATGGCTTGAATTACTGCTGAAAGAATCTTTATGGTATTTTGGCCTAGTGATGCTAAATAATTCTGCCCGCCCCAGCTTTAACTTGTGCATTAGTTTTATCTGCATGTTGATGTGAAATTGCTTCTTTCTATTCCGCTTTTATATATTGGTGTTAGCATTTGTTGGAGACACAGAAGTAAAATATACCTTTGGGTGCCATAAAAATATCATCTTCTTTCCTTTATAACATATATTTTCTGTCACATTTATCTATATCGCAGTTTCGCAAACCATGTAAGATTTCACACCCAGCACAGATTCTTATTTTTCCTGCAAACTGCATGCGTGCTCCTTTTTTAGCATCGCCGTGTTTCATATTCACAGTGACTCCTCGCTTCCCCAACCTGTACCATTTAGACGTGATCACATGGTCCAATTAAAGTGAGATCAGTGTAGAGGAGCTGTCAATGCCCCTCCAAATGGCTCTGTGAAATTGGCCTAACCTCTTATTTTCCTCTACGCAACACAAGAGCAGTCAACAGGGAAAATGTTGCACAGTCTGTGGCTGTTAGCGGCAAACTGTAATTTTTGTGCATTATTCCCTCTTTCAGGCAGAAGCACTGTGTTTTGCGGGAGCAGGGGTTTCTCCTGTATGTAGTCAAAGACATGCTCCTACTCTTTTTGTCAGAGTGAAGCCACTTTACACACACAAACATCACCGTCCTGCGTCACAATAAGTGCCACTGACTCATTCAGTCTCCAGTGATGCGGATATTGTTTAATATGTATTTTAATATTTCCATTCAACAGGAGTTTATATGTCTAAAAACTTTTCCATCCTCAGTATTCAGGAAGTGGCTTGTTGCCTTTCCACTATAGCAGTAATGTGACATTTGATCTAATGTTAAGTGGTTGTGTAATTATTCTACCACCCGTTTTTGTGCTGTGATTAATCAACTCTTATCACTAAATGTATTTTATGCTTTTGATCTCCTGTAATGTATTATCATGTTTTGAAAAAAAAAAAAGTGCTCCATCTGCTTGAGTTATGTACATATTTTTGTTTATTAACCTCCCATTTGATTAGGTCTTAGTTATGTCTTTAATCTAATCGATTCTACATCTATTAATTAATTATAATGAGTCATACACCAACGCATTTGCCAAGTGAATTTGATTTCAAGGATTGGTTCAGTTTGCTGTTATTTTATAGAATCATATGATTGGTTTGATTGCCCATACACTCATCTGATTGGTTCCCGTGTCCCCACCCTTCCACCTGCTCTTCCACCCTGTTATGTTCTGCTGTGTGGTTAGTTGGAGGTTGTATTGATCAGGGGCTTATTGTCTCCCACAGGTCTCCTCAACCCCGAACAACAAGGCATCAGACCCCTCCACCCCTGCCGCCAAGGCCAGAGTGAGTCCCTACCATCTACACCTCAAACACAAGTACATCCTCCCACCCTCTCTCTGCACACACCGCCCATTCTACATCCAACCAGGATACACCACACCTCTGCTGTTTGTACCTGAGAACGCTACATGAAGAACCAAACAATTGTTAGTACACACTTGTTTTCTTTTCTTTTATGGACAAACAAAAACGGAACATTTCCAGCATCACTGTTCACATCACATGTAAGACTTTTCTCTAAACAGGATTTTAGATTACTGTGGTCACATTAGAATTAGTAATTACAGAATACTGACTTTTTAATTTCCCTACATTTGACAAGATTCCCTTAAATCTGTCAGTTCAATTGCATCATCATTAGGTGACCTGACAGTTATGTACTGTGCGTTCCAATACCCATACTACAATACTATGTAGTATGCCAGAAAAAGATTCAGTACATGCCAATGTATGTTGTAGTATGTGAAATGTAGCATGGCAAAAATACCAGGATGTCCGATTGCATCCCATAAAAAGTTGCAGAAGTCGTCATGCTTTTCTGGCTATGCTTACCCACAATCCTCTGTTATATACTGTATATATGAGCCAGAGGGTCAAAGTTCAAGGCACCATGTTATGAGAAAGTAGTCCCTAGTTGTATGCATACTGCATGCATCAGTACATACTATGTAAGGGCAGCTGTATGTCTGTAATTACAGCTGGACAGTTGAGTGTCTGTAATCTAAACTGCTGAAGTCAGAACAGGGGAAGTGAAGAATCCGTGACCATTTAGTAGTATAAGAGTCACTAGTGAAAGACACACTCATGTGCTGATGGATTTGGTGCCTCTTGTGTTTTAGCGGAGTTAGACCAGAGAATATTCTGGTAAATGGATCAGCGATGCTGTTCCTCCCTCATTGTTCTCTGCAAGGTTTCTGGAAGTGAAGTGTGTTTAATGTGGAGTGAGCGCTGCACCAGACTCCATTTGAAAAAAGCAACCTTTTAAATGCTACATTGCCTGTCAGGAACCACTCATATCATATGGGACCTTACAGTCTGGCCTCCTGTGGTCTGAATAACGTGCAGGGTAAGACAGAGTACTCAGATATTTTTACTTGAGTAAAAGAACAATAATACATTTTAATAAATGATCCATTACAAGTAAAAGTCCTGTATTTTAAAAACATTTTACAAAACTGTTCGCATGAAAATATAGCCTGCTTAAAGTAGCTTTCCAAAAGTAGAACAACTCATTATACAGAATGCATACTTTGTATTCATAATCTGAATATGCAAAGTAACTAAAGGTATTAATTAAATAAAATGGAGTAAAAATTGCAATGTTTCCCTCTGAGTTGTAGTATAATAGAATAGAAGTATAAAGTTACAGAATATGGAAATAATTAAGTAAGGTACAAGTACTCAAAGTTACACTTAAGTGTAATACATGAGTAAATGAACAATCCAGCACTTATAATTTGGTGGTTAACACATTAGTCATCTTTTTTAATTAAATCTAAAGTCCTGGCATTTGCTCCTGCACGGATGTAAAGGGAGAAACAGGGAAACCAGATGTTTGTTTTTTTTAATATATATATTATTTGTAAGTATGTGAAAAAGTAACTGATGAATATTTAAAGGAATGCCTTTATAGTGTTATTGTGTCATTTACATTTTAATTTCCGTAACACCTTAACATTTTGATCTATTGAGTTGAATGTACTTTCAACACAACCACCACACTACAACCTTTTCTACTTCCACCAGTATCATCATCTGCACCTCTTTATATCCTCACTTTCCTCACACTGGACGCTCCAGTGGGGACTGATGACCCACTTTACGAGACATTACTTCTTGATTGAAGCAGAAGCTATAAGATTATTATAAGTTATGGCTGTGCAGCAGTTGCAATACAATATAGGAAATAATAGAAATATAAAATAATAAGTTGCAAATCCAGAATATGAACAAAGTTAAATAATACGTTTGCATATACCTATGTATAGACATTAGTACAGGAAGTACAGGGACAGGAAGTGATGATCATGTCCTAAGTCTTGCAGTTAATATCCCATTATTGCACATTATGCCCCGTCAGTCAGAGTGTTGTAATGACTTTCACCCAAGAGAGACAGTAATCCAGAGACAAAGCGAGGGATTAAACAAACAGCAGAACAGAGAAGAATGGAGGCTGGAGCCGAGTCATGTCTCTGCTGTCCATCTCTCTCTGTGTGAGGTCGATGAGTTGAGGAGTTTGATTTCTACAGGAAGAAAGAATGTTCTTTGCATGATTTCGCTGAGAGGGTGAGAGTCATTTGTTGTCCTCCACCTCTCCGAATGAATTTGTTGATTTTGTTGGCATCAACTGACCTTTTGGGCACATACACCAGTTTATTAGCAAGGTGTGCCTAATAAAGTGGCAGTGTGGTCTTCTGCTGCTGTAGCCTGTCTGCTTCAAGGTCGGACGTGTTGTGTGTTCAGAGATGATCTTCTGCATCCCTTGGTTGTAACGAGTGGTTATCTGAGTTACTGTTGAACCAGTCTGGACATTCTCCTCTGACCTCTGACATCAATCCCAGTAGATCAGCAGTTTGTGAAATACTCACTTACAAATAGTCAAAAAGTAACTTAAATCATCTGTCTGCCACATTGTGATGCTCGCTTTGACAGCTCGTCCTGACCATGTCTACATGCCTGAATGCACTGAGTTGCTGCCATGTGATTGGCTGATTAGATATTTCTGTTAACGTGCAGCTACACAGGTCTATACTTAATAAAATGGCAGGTGAGTGTATGAATCAGTAGTTGCAGAAGGTGTGGACATAATTTAGGCACAAAAGGCATCCGGAGAGCAACCTCACCAGGGAAATGACTGTATGTCTAGTCTTCAGTTTTTCCTGATTTTGCTTCACTTCGTCCTTTTTCTTTACCTGTAGAAATAATGGTAACATTTTCAGCATCCTGTTGTATCCTTTTTGCTGCATTAGTTACATTCCTCACCCAGATTGATGAACAGCTACTACAGGTGTGCTGAAATAGATAGAGAAAAACTAGTGCGTGCGTGTGTGTGTGTGTGCATATGTGTGTGTGTACTCATGCGTTAAGCGTACGTGTGCTAACTGCTCAGTGAGTCATCCTTTGCTGGTGCCACCTGCGTCATCGTGCCATTTTCATCCTGGAGAAAGAGGCTAAGACAGAGACAGAGAGAATGGAGGACGGCGTCTGATGTCTGCTGCAGGGCTTTTTTACAATAAAACCACACAGGCAATAACACTGATATCACAACAGGAGTTATGCTGCGTAGGAGGGGGGTTGGGCACCCTCTGATTCCTCAGCGGCAGAACGACACAAACAACTGGCCGAGCATTAATGTGAGCTTGCTTGATTAAAAGTATACATCAAGGTCCGCTGAAAATGAGCAGTTAAAAAAGCCAGGTGTCCCCTGTAGGTTAATAGGTTTAATGCTGCATGCTGACTTCTCATTGTGCATTATGTTGTGGAGCAGTAAGCAACCAGCGGTATACCTGAAGCGAGATTAAGGGTGATACAAAGATAAAAAGAATGAGATGGAAAAAAAACATAATGATACACAAAATGACTACATATAGATGCAAGACAACTACAAAGAAATTAAATACAGCCATGAAGAGATTTAGAGCAACTGCAGAGATTTAAAACAACCACAATAAGATGCAAAAAGAGTGTAAAGAGACTCTCAAAACATCTATGAAAAGGGGCAATGTAAGTAAAAGACAAGTACAATGGGATGCACAATACCTACTAAGAGATGCTAAATGAGTACAAAGAAACAACTTCTTTACTAACAAGAAGTTAGTACTAACTACAGCTGAGTTTTGGATGAAAGGAGCATTGCAACAAGCAAGTGTAAAAGGAAAGTAGTCGAGGAAATGAGTGAAATTAGATGAGAGTCTGAGACTTCTGTTATTGTGTCTAATGTCCAGTCTCGGCAAGCTTCACTGACTAACATCATGACTTCAGAGACACTTGGCTCTTAGATGTGACTCAGAGGAGGACTTGGATCTGGATACATATATTCACCTTTGTGATTTATGCTTCACATCTCCTGCTGTGACAACAGACACCAGCTCTTATTTATCTCCAGCCTAACGGCACTGCTGAACTGCAAGTCCTTTTCTTTGTTCTGGTCATATCATTTGTAGTTTTTATTGTATTATGGGCTCCCTTTGAAAACCCATGAAGACTTTGTTTATTGAATTGTTTATTCGCTCATTCATTTCTGTTGTGTTGTGCTTATCTTTTCCTTGCTTTTTTGGCTCTTTTTTTTGTATCTTTTAGACCTACCCCTTGCTGTAAAAATGATCTGCTTTGCTTGGAAACAAATTTGAAAGTCAAAATATGAAAGATTCATTTAAGATTTAGGTTGACCAATAGACTGTACATAAATATGACAGAGATGACAGTGCCTCAAAAGTGAAGCCAAAGCATCTTGATCGCCCCCTGGTGGCCAGCTGCCCCCTTCACGTAAATGGGACACGAGACGCACTAAAAATCGTACTGTCTTGTCAATTACCTTCATTTTAGGTCATTCTTATCACACTAATGTAGTTTATTGAAACATTCATTTTTCTTTCCTTTTTTGAAACACACACACACACACAATAAATAAAATAAAACATAAATACAAGTTAATAGAAAAAGAAGAAATTACATTAAAAAATTCAGATTAATATCACCAAGGTCCAAATTCATCTGGCCGTACAGTTTATGTTAACAATGTGTCCATTTTTCTAATATGTTTGGTTCAAAGGTCAGTACTGACTACAGTGATTGGTCTAGCTGGTGTAGGGGCAGATTCTCAGTACCCTGGCTCCACTGACCGATCGGCTCCAACTGATGTCACCAGCAGATGGCAGCACCTGTATTTGGGACATTTTGGCTTCATTTTGTACCATGGGAGGAAATGGAGAGGAACTGTCCATCTATTTATACAGTCTATAGGTTGACCAATAGGCCAAACTGTTCCTCGCCAACCCATCCATGCAACATGTCCTCAGAGCTTGAACCGTTGGCTGAATCCACTCAAAGTTCTCTATTAGTCACTTCCAGTTGCTTCTCTGCGTAGAACAGCATGTGTTAACACCAAATCACTGAGTGTCCTCTGTAAAATTCTGTTGCATGTGCTCTGTTTCCCCTCTCAGTGTGTGTCCTGTGCTTGTTCAGTTTTTTATTAATGCTGTTTATGGAAGCGCTCTGTTGTAATTCAGTCCCTATCCACATCTTTTGATACTTCACCATTAACCCATGGGAGAATTCTCAAATCTTTCCTTTAAGAATCCGTCTGATTAGCTGCACCCCCTTAATGATTTTACTGCATCATGTCCCAAAACCATTTCCCTACAGTGCAAGGTGCTGATAAAGCTATCACGTAACACAGATCATCACTGAACTCGTGTGTAGGAGGAATCATTTGATTTGAATGACAGAACCTCTTCCATACTTACAGAGCGAGGCTCCTCTGTTTCCTGTTAACTCAAGCTGCCAGCTGATCTGCTCTTCTCTGCTACTCTTGTCTGTCTGCCTGTCATACCTTTCTTTCTTTCCTTCTGTCTTTCCTTCTTTCTTTTTCTTTCTTTCTCTCCTCGTTTTCCTTTCTACCTCCTCACTTTCCTGCTTGTCTGTCTGTGTGTTTGCCTGCCTGTCTTTAGGTTCAGATAGTGCACAAAAAGCTGGACTTCAGCCATGTCACGTCTCGCTGTGGCTCCAAGGACAATATCAAACATGTCCCTGGAGGTGGCAATGTAAGTACTGCTGGAACTGGAGGGAGACTCTGGTTAGGGTGGCTGCGTATCCTATTTATGCAGATTTTTCCTTATTCAAGCTGTCTTGTTCAAATTGTGATCAATTGAGAATCTCCTTTTTTTTAATCCCAAACAGAAAAAGATCTGATCAGGAATTTGTGTTTTTAGTTTTTAAAGTCTATTTACCAAGGCTGTATGCAGATGACTGGGCTGTATTTACCCACAAACATAATTTTCAAAGTAAGAATAAATGTACTGTAATCAGCGCATTTTCACTCAAAAATATTCTGCCCACCCTTCCAGATGTTGTTCCCATCTGCTCCAAACACCTGCTGCACTATCATATACCATCTCTTGGCTGCCCTCACAATCACCACTTTGCTGTTTCTGATCAATTAAACAAAATGCAAAAAGTATACTGGAAATGGCTCACGTCCGAATACAGACCATCAGAGGAAGCTGTATGCTGGGCAGATCACATAGATTACAGCAACTGTGCAGCTTCAATGCTTATATAACTAATGCATAGGATTTACTTTTACTTTGCCTTGTCCTTTTTTTTTTGGTTGCCTTAATTGCATTTGGTGGTCCATATATTTTTATTTATTGTTGATTTACAACACATATAAAAGCATAATGCAATATTGATTGACATACACACAAGCTTATATATTTACATACTGTTCATAATGGAACAACCTTTTTTGTTCTTATATTTCGCATAAAGTAAGCAAATACTCAATACGGTCGTGTAAGGTATTTATACCACAGTTCCATATTATAATAAAAATCTGTATGCACTGCAGTAAATGTGCACCAATATTTACATTTTTGGTATTTAAGGAAATCACAGGTTTGTGTCATCAGTCTAAAACGACATAATTAATATTTAAATGATGTGCTAAGAACTAAATCGCTTGTGTTTGTATTATAAAATCAGGTCATTAATAATTTAACCTCTCAAGCAGCCTCTAATGAGCGAGAGCTCTAATGTCAATCATGCAATCAGAACCAATCATGGTTTGTTTGCTAATAAAATTTTAACACCATGGAGGGTCACAGCCAGCTGACTGTTAGTCATTGAATATATAAATATGACTGATCTTATCCATCAATGCCAGCTGACAATAACAGCTACTTTCTCCAATCCTTCAAGTCCTAATTTGTCAGACATAAAAAGATGCATGAAACAGGTCAAAGTATGGAATGAAGCATGGGTTCATAGTCCAGAATCTATTGTGTTGTATTATTTCTCCCATATACACTATCACATTGTACACAGTGTTTCCTCTATAAATGCACCAGGTGCATGAGTGATTTTCTTAATGGACAGAGTGGACGCTGAAGTAAAGCTGCATTGTGCTGAATGTGGCTTCTTAATGACATAGCATAAAGAGGCTACATTATGATCTTCCCCAGGTGCAGATCCTGAATAAGAAGGTTGATGTGAGCAAGGTGACGTCCAAATGTGGCTCAAAGGACAACATCAAACATAAGCCAGGTTGGACTTAACACCCCTGTTATCCTAAATATTATTTTAGAATTGTATTTAAAGTCTTTTTCTTATCCTGTCCTGGTCTCATACTAACCAAATTCTTTTTTGCCCTATAGGTGGAGGCGATGTGAAGATTGAGGCCAATAAGCAAAACATGAAATCTAAGTCTAAGATTGGATCCATGGACAACGTGGGGCCAGGCAACGATCACACCAATGGACCCAAGGTCAGACTTTAACACATTTTGTTTATTTCATGTTTAAATAGAGAGTGTTTGGTTCTGCTGAGTCACTGTGCTTTTACTGGCCAACGCCACAAGATGGTGTGGTAGCATGAGCAAGTACACCACAAAAAACCTCAGTGTGTGTGTGTGTGTGTGTCCCTGCCCTTCTGTCCTTGTGTATCTATATTTGGCTACAGGAGGAGAAAACAGAGGCAAAGACATCTTCACCCCCAAGTGGTGCTCCGACAACAGGACCAGCAGGTGTTGCTAAGGCAACAGCACCAGGAGGTGTTGCTAAGGAGAATGGGGTGAAGGAGCCCACACCTACTCCTTTTGGGGGAGACGGACTGAGGGAGCATAGCATAGACAAAAGCATCACTGAGACAAGTGGGTGTAAAACGCACACTATCAGTCTTTAAACGCATCAAAGTGCTCCACTTCAATTGCAAATCTCCTCTTATTGTTGTCGCGCCTGTCAAATGTTCCATTCACACAATGGCACATTTACCACTCAGCATTCTCATCATTATCCAAATAATGGCTCCTTGATTTCAGACAGAAGTAAACTAAAGCAGCGTTCTCAGTTGTGGATTTGGTCGGATAAAATCACAACTGCTGCAGGCAGATCAGTTGTAGCTAGCTGCTGTAAACTGATGCTAAAACTCTCCAGCTTTTATCATTTTGGCTCAACTACAAGCCTGTAACTGTTGTGTCCAGTGTGAAAACAAAAGTAAACGACTTTTAATGTAACTTTTTTTTACATAACTTGCTGTTACCGTTAATTTACGCAACTTCCATGGCTAATGTGACCCTTGTGACTACTTCCCTTCTGGCATTAATGTACATTTATTAACTGTTCAAGCTGTCTTTCGTATCACCTTACCAGGAATATTTTTGCCCTAAACCTAGGTCAGTGGTTTTGTAGCTTAAATTCACCAAAAATGCAGCCTTTTTTACAACTGTGAACCGCTGCTTTTGACAAACGCTTATATATTTTGTTATGGGTGGTAATGACAAACAGACTATTCTGTTGTTTAGGTTGGAGATCTTGTTGCTAAAATCCAATGTAATAATATAGTTAGCTCATTTGGAATCAAAACTAGGTAACAGGTGTAGACAGACTGCATTATATATGGACACAGTCTCAATGACGTCACCAATAGACTTCTGGGAGCCATAAAATGAAGCTCAAAGTTTTGAAGGGGTTGCTGCTTGGCTATAGGTAGTTAGCTTGTTAGCTGGGCATGCAGCTTAAGTCTAAGCAGATAAACACACTGTTACATCTATTTCTTATACTTTTGTGTTTTAGGTTTTGATACCGGTGTTGCTCTTGCTATCATGCATATATGCTACTTTAATATATGGAGAAATCCAGAGCTTGACAGACCTGACAAGCCTAATTACAGATGCTAGGCTATGATGGAACAATCTTTGTTCAGGGGTCATGGAAATCATGAATTATTTAATATATGACATTTTTTAATAACTTTTATAATTGTGGGCAAGCTGTCAATCTATCTGGACATGCACACATCCACACCCACCCTTAGATCAGCCTCAGTTATAGCAAGAAAACGGATATTGTGCATGCATGTGTGTGTAT
>CAFUXE010000304.1:68732-95502 GCA_903364295.1 Serranus cabrilla | reverse complement strand
TCTATTTTTAATTGGATTTGGTTACTTCCTCGTTTATAAATCCACTTTCCTTCCTTCAACAGATTGAGTCCCAGTGACCTGTAGTTTTTGGTGGGACACGCATGGCGCTCGCCAAACCTGCCAATCAACCGACCAACCAACCTACCACGGCGCAGTCACTCCCCTCTGGCCCTGCCCTTCATCTTGCCCACCGCAGCACCGAACTGACCGATCGCCTCTCAGTGTTTCTCTGGGGTCCGCCTGCCAGCTTTCTGCTACCAACCCTGACCTTTAACCTCTGAGCGGTTGACCTTTGCCCCTGCCTACCACAGAGAAGAGCACTTGCTGTTTGTCTGTGTTTCTGTGTGTGGGGTTCCACCAGCTTCTCGACTGATACATTTCTCTTGTAAGCACCGGTTTAGTGGGCTTCAACCTTAAACCCTAAATTTAACATCACCAATGCAATAAACCTACTTTTGTCCTCAGTTCTGTATAGCAGTATACTGAGTATAGCCAGTTTTAGAATATTTACACCTAGTAATCTAATTACTTTTTTTAATACATGTCCTTATAGTGCAAACACCCTGCATCAATACTTAGTTTCTATGTCTAACCTATGGTCCCTTCTGCCGGCCTTCACAGTTCAAAACCACCGACATCATCAAGCCTTAGCAGACCTATGCTAACGCTACTATTTGCCCCCCACCTCCAGTTCATGTCCACCTAACCCCAGACCACACTAACCAGCAGAGGGCCGGCTGTCAGTCAGCAGCAGGGCAAATACTGGCAAATCTACTTTAAATAAACACATTCCAGCCTCCCAGCCAGCAAGCAATAATTTCCAAATCTACAGCTCACTCACCAAGCCTCATCTCCCAGTACATCTCTTGGAATCATAGCACCAATTTGCCTCACCCAATTATTACAATATTACAACAATTTATCTTACTATTAATATCATGATGGTCACCCTTAGCAGCGATTGGTGCAGAGGACAGGGACTTATGAAGAGTAGAGAGGATACATTTGGAGATGAAATAGATCTAAAGAATGGAAATAGATCTTAAGTATTTAGTACGTCAGACAATTCCTGTGTTTTTTTTTTAAAGAAAATTATGCAAATTTGAAGATATAACAAAGCAAATGAATTACTACAACTATAAACCTAATTTGATGATGTGACTAATGCATGATAATCCTCAAGAAAGGTAGGCGTAAAGTTATGGAGGAGCTCTGTGGCCTCTCTGGGTCGCCTTGGCTCAAAAAGCATTTGGCACTGAACACAGATATTTGATCTTGAAGCCAAATAAGTTCAGATCCCAGTATTTAACCTTGAATTCAAAATGAAGGAGTGATTTTGAACAGGAGCATTTAATGCTTTATGGTAAGTGTTGGAGCTCAACTGCTCAGCTACCTTTTAGTCAAGCAACGTGAACGTGTCAATGCACCGTATACTGTAAGTATCACTACTCTGGGCAAAGACCTGGTGACTCCAGCACTTAAAATGGTGAGATCTTACATCACAATCAATTTATTAGAGGATCTGACTGGACCACTGATATTGCTCAAGTGGTGAAACCACACAAGATGTTCACATCAAGTTCAGGATAGTGAATCTTGACTCTGAGAGCTGTGACTTGGCTAAGATTTTGTCTACTTGCTAGAGTCTTAGCAGTTAGCATGCTAGCTACATTTGTTAACCAACTACCCCTGTGATTCCCAACGTCACTAAGCTACTAAAAGCATATCATTCAGGAAGACGTGAAGAGACAAAACACAGGATTCAAAATTATTTTTCCCGCCTCTGGGCATATTACGTGTGATAACACTACTTAACTGCTCATGAAGCTGAATCTGCAATGCTAACTGATGTAACACTTACGACTGCTAGCTTGATCAAAATACCATTTCAGTGTACAAACCTTTGACGTTTATCTCTAAATAAGCCCACATAGCCATATGTCTGACTCTTTACATGGTGTTAAGTTTGGAGGCACTTAACCTTTTAGTCTTAATCTTCTCAATAAGACTAATTCCGTTACAGCACATACAACCCTGTTCTTCTGCACTACAACCCCTCCCATGTTCCCTTCAGTCCCAGTCATACACTTGTGAGTGACCCCAGCAGTCACCCTGAGCTGTGTCTAGCGTTCACAGTTTACATGTGGCTTTTAGAGACAGACAGACAGACAGACAGCACCTTCTTTGTCTCGAGCATGTGGTACTTCCTGGTCATGTGGTTCACCCCGATGGAGATGGGGTGGGGCTGCAGAGCCACACCCTCTTTTAAGTCCTCCCATTAGTCGGTGCGTCTTAGAATCCTCTCTGTGAGATCTGCTAACTTTCTTCACACACAAACACACTTACACATAAGCACAGATGAATGCACATACATGCTTGTCGGTGTGCATGCACATATACACATACACACAAACAGAAATCAGCACATATACACATACAGTATAATACACACAACTACAAATAGGCACCCTAAAATAAAAACGGTATGCTGTTCATAGAAGCATCTCTCTGTTCATGAAACCAACTCTTTATTGTATTTTGGTGGTCTATGCTGATATTGTTAAAACAATGATGAGCTGTGTCGGTGTGTTGTTCCTATCATAGTCATTGTCTGACATTTTCATCATAGGCTCACCTCACCCTGCCTTCTTCTTGTCTGTTTCCTCGTCCTATGTTTCACTCAAACTCTCTGACAGCAATACAGTGATCTTAGTTGCGCGTGCATACACATGACAGAACCAGAGAATGACCACAGAAGTTAACAGGTAGTTCAGACAGCTCACTTTGCAGAAGGAAGAGTCAATTAATGGGAATAATGTTACATTCATGGCAAATCGGAAGTTGGTATTTTCTTTGCAACTTTTTAGTGACTGATTCATTTATTGAAGACATAAAAGTAAAGTACATTGAATCTACTAAGAGCTACTACCAGGTGTCTAATGATCAAGATTATTACATTCTGTTATTGAGCATATATTTACTCAGCATCTGCAAATAGATGAAAGTAAATAGCTTTTTACAAGCAGTTTTGTTGAGTACTTAGTGTCTTTTGTTTTGTCTAGGATATCACTGGAAATACAAAAAATATAAAAAATTCTCAAAGGTTAAGAAAAATATATTATAAATAAGTTTACGACACTGCACAGCAGGAACTGCTCAGCTCCAAAATGCCATGCATGCAGCAGTATTTCAGCAACCCGAGAATGGCCTGCAAATACTGTAGATGGGACCATCCAGTGGTGTTTGAAGTTCTCTTTCTAGGGAACAAATCTGTTCTTGTAAAATATAAATCCATATTTTAAGCAAACCTTTCAATAAAATTCTATTATACTCTAAATTTAAATTGATGGTTGATGAGAAACTTGCCCAAAGTCATAGGGGACATTCGTTCTCAGTTTCCACTAGTAAAGACTGTTTGAAGCCTGTTTGTATTAATTTAGGAAAGCGCCTAAATTCAGAGCAATGCATTTTGGATTGTATTAAAACAACACTGTGATGTGACTTTGATTTACAAACCGAAAGCATTGTTATGTCCCACACAGGAAAAATGAGTAGAAGCAGCTCTGTTAATGGAGAAGGCCCTATCTACTCACTGTAACTCTATGGATTGAGCATAAAGCGATGAAGGATTAGCGATGTGTTTGTGGGGTGTTGCCGTAGTTGTCAGATGTGTGAAGTGTTACTACTGGATCCATCCTGTAGAGAGCGCTGCTTAGCCTCTAGAACACTGATAGTCTGGCTCTGAGACTTAATGGCTGACTGAGAAACCTTACATCACCATTAGAGAAGCATCAGTCGAGTTACATACTCATTCTCATTTAAACTAGTTTTGGTGGCCACGCTATATTAATGTATCTGGAATACTATCAAAATCATATTATCTGTGTACAGTTCCCCTTAAAACTCAAAAGTCTTGTGCACTTTCAACACAGTCTTGTTCATTTCTTGATGCACTGAAGTGATATAAAAGTTGCTTTACTGTATATTGGTAAAACATTGTCAGCTGTGTACTGTACGTGTGTGCTTTTGGGAGCAAAACAGTCTTGTTAGTTAGATGAAGTTATGATAATCAACGAGCAAGTGATCAAATAGTCAACAATAAGGACTAGGTAATTAAAAGCACCATTAAAGCATAATTAATATTGTACTGTTCCCTCCAAATCAACCCCATGAGTTGCCTAAAAGTAAAACATATGTGTTGACCATATGTGAAAGTGATAATGTGAATCTTTCTTCTGGAATAGAAGAATAAAGGGATGAAAGCACTTTGATAGAGAAAGACAATGGTTTTTACATTAAACAGAGGAACAGGTTGTAGTCTTAATGTGTGTTGGAAGCTCAGTGTGTTACCATATGACGGGAGCTGATGTGACACATCAGTGCCCCTTTATCTTGGTCAGATTAGTGGATTTTAGTGGAACTTTGGTCATCAGTGTTGTGCTATTGGCTATGATGGTTTAGCACTCAACTCTCCTGTCCACCCTCATGTTATTCCTGTCAACATTCACTGGTTATTACTTTCTGACCAAGCTGCAAAAGCAAAACGGGGGAAGGTTTTTAGTTCTTTCAGTTAAAGGGCCATACCGAACGTTGAGGAGCCTTATTTGATATGTTTGGAGAAAATGTTAAAGCATCCTCTTACTCAACAAACAGCATGTTAAGTCAAATGTAAGTGATTATCACTATCTTAACACATGAGATGAGAAACACCAAACTGCACCAAATTGCTTGTTTTATTTATACAGGAAGTGACATAAACCAGACCTCTACTGAAGATAATGACAAAGGCTGTAATTCTATTTCACAATTTATGAATCCACGAGTCTTAAAAAAAGATATGAATTTAAAGGAGCAGTGTATAGCAGAAATGGAATATAGTATTCCATAGCATGTTTTTAGTGTTTATTTACCTATGAATTGTTCTGTTTTTGTTAGCTTAGCATAAGCCCCTCATATCTACATAGGAGTGGGTCCTCTTCCACTGAGCCCACCATGTTGCACCTCCATGTTTCTACAGTAGCCCAGAACAGACAAACCAAACACTGACACTATAGAGGACCTTGTTTTTCCATTACATGAAGGCAACCGCAACCACCCTGAGGGCTATTTAGTTGGTTGCAATCTGCAACGTCACCACAAGATGCCACCAAATCCTACACACTTGCCATTTAAAGGTCACGTCTTGTAAATGTTTGTAACTATGTGGGATAAATTGATAGTATAGTGAATATTAGTAAAACAATGTTCAAATTTTATTAAGGAATTTTTCACACTTGATAATTGATGAGATGATTAGCATTACATGAGTCAGTGTAAGTCCAGGTCGCAACTCTTTAATAACCTAATTTAAGGTAGCTTTGTAAAAAGATTTTTTTTTTAAGCTATGTGTTTATATACAAAATGAATATCAGCAGACTCAATTGATCACTATCAAATTAAAAAAAAAATGTTGGTCAAAAATCTACTACTTTATTTTTACTTTGATAAAGGTAATTAGGGATCCAGTCAAAGTTTATCCTTAAAGTTGAGGTTGATTATAATCATCGTGATATGATTCAGTTTAAAGATAGATTTCTGCGTTTTGCACTGTTGTTTTAACTGGTTTTGTAGGAACCAGATGTTGCAGCTTGGACAAAAGGTAATAACCAGATTCACTCTGATGTTCATTCACAACTATTTAACTCCCCAGTTATAGCGCTTGAACAACCACCCTTCCACTAGTACTCACACTATCCCTTGTATATAGTTTCCACCATGTTTTTATCACTCCAGAAGTAACTCAAATAAATAAAAATCTACCAAAAAAAGAAAAAAATGTACTTCTTAACAGGGTGTTGTGGATGTTGACAGATGAGCTTTCACGTTCATAAACCTGTTACAGTTAAGGTTAATAATGGTATTATTATTATAAGATTGAAAGCATAAGAAAGGAAAAGTGTACTTTTTCTTTTTTCAGAGTCTGCCTTTTTTTCCGCCAAGAAAAGGGCTGCTGAAGTTTCAAGAATGTTTTTAAAATGTATTAAAGATGCAAGATTATGAATACATGTTTGAGGTTTGTCTCTGTTCTGTTTTGGAAGATAGATCACATATGGAAACACTATTTACCAGATTCCAACTGACGGGCAGGAAGGGAGGCAGTGTGTGTCGTGTCTGGTACTGTCTGATATATGACTCAAGATTACAGCCAGAAAACCTGGAATCACAGAAAACAAAATAACACAATTAAGAATTGGTCAGCGAACTTTAGTTCATTAAAACAGACAGGAACAAAGTGATCCGTTTCCTGCTTGGATTGACACACACTGGCCAGCCCTTTCTCTCGTTTATTGCCACCCCACTCCTGTTAGACTAACCAGACTTAGTCTTTTGGCATGTGGTAGAATGTAATGTTCTGTATTAGACAGCTCCTATTTAGACACCTTGACATACCTACCAACACAGGACTGAATAAAAATATGACTCTGACCAAATGATCCTTTCAGAGTCAATAAAAAAATAAAAGGAAACTTTGGATAAATTTGCACAATTAAATGCATAGGATAAATCAATGAATGCCGAACTCAAACATACAGTAAGAAGTTTGAACTGTCATTTTGAGAAAGATGGCTAATTGCCTGGAATGTTACTGGAAAAGCGATTATCAAGATTATTCTTGAAGGGAGTGTTGGTAGATATGCACCAGGAGCCCATAGATGTGTCTCCCACCTGCAGAGGCTTGTCAGCATCACAGTACTGAAAAGTGGCTTTCTTTACTATATGTAGACGTGTATCTACTATATGTGGCAGTAAAACTTATATTCCAACAGGCTGTTTATCAAGGAGAGCACAAAACTCGAACTCTGTACCGCTTTGTACACAATAAATACTGTATTGATTTCATTTATTAGACAGGCTTTGTTTATAGTACTTCTTTGTCTTACCTACTGTACTTTGGTATTTGCTACTTGTCAAAATCTGTCATGAAAAATTGAGAAGAAACAGGCAAAAGAATCTACTTTTCAGTACCGTGGAGTGGATCCACTGTAGTGTGTGCTATATTTTTCTGTACGGCACAACACCATAGCAGGAGCATGCAGAAGACAACAAACTGCTGGTTGTTAGAGGCATCTGTCCTATTAGATAGAGCTCATCTCCCCCCTTCAATTCTGAATATTTGGTATGAAAGAGATGTTCATTGTGATTCATTGTTAACCAGTGATGTGAATATTAATCATGAAATAAAAAGATGAGCAAAAGATCAGGCAGTTGTGTCATTTCTTCCACATTCATTGGCATTACACAGTTTTATTACTGTAGTGTCATTCATTTATATGATACACATTTGCTACTGTAATGCCATTTATTAATATTCATCTTGCACAATAAGTGACTTTTTTAACCAGTAGTGGACCATAAATGAGAAGTTGACCCAGACTATTCTACCCTCTAAATTTTGGTGTAAATAAGAAGCCTTATGGCTTTTAACTCTTGTGCATCCCTTTTTTAAACAGCTGATCCTTAGAAAGTGCTATAAAATCATAACAACTAAATATTCATTCATTTTTAACAATGGCAGTTTGTTTACATTATGCCTTTGTTTCCTATACATTTTTTATTTGGTTTAATTTTAACGTTAGGTCACAATTATTTCATTTTGTCTGGGTGGGATATGTAAGATAAAAGGCTTTGCAGCAATAACAGGATGTCAGTTTTTTCTAGAGAACAAAAATGTACAGTTTTCAATGTGACTTAATTACTTATTTTGTATGTGAACTGGCTGTTTGGTGAAGAAGGCATACATCAGTGGTGTGTATTTCTCCCCTGTTGTGTCTCCCTGTTGTTCCGCTCTCCCTTGCAAAATCAAGCAAAGGCATATGTCATTTCTCCTACCTTCTGTTTATGGTGCTTACTGTCAACTTCCTGCTTGATGCTGAACAATCCCTTTCACAGGGATTATGTCATGTGACTTTGGTCACAGTTTCCACAGCAATGTATCAGCACCAATTGCTTAGAAATGTATATAAAATCCATTGTTAAAATAAACTTTTAGGGCAGAAGTACAATGCTGTTTTCGTGTGTCTGTCCAAATTTACCTGATGTCCTACTTTACCTGACCCCCCATCCACACCCCCGCCCCCTGGCGTACAGGAGAGGAACTGCGGGCTTTCAATGAAGAAGACATTTGTTTGCAGGAAGGGTGAATGTGAACGACGGGTCAGCATCTTCTGTGCAAGAAGTACAAGTACTGTTTCCTCGAGATTGTGCTCAACTGTAAGTAAAGTTGAATAAATGTACTCAGTCATTTCGCATGACGTTAGTGGTAACGCAGTAGTTATTTTAATTGAAATATCCAGTTGGTTGCTTGCTAGCAAGCAATTAGCTAGTGTTAGCAAAACATTAGATATAGCTGTCTTTAGTCAACAAATTCGTGATTATACTTGCTTTTGTTTCACATGGAAATAATACACATTGTAATAAAGGCTGCAAATTCGGAGACATATTTGGACATTAACTTTCCTGTGGTGGAACATTTTGTTAATAACATAGTCCAACTTTATGTACTGTTACTGAGCAAACGTTAGTTAGCTTAAACATAGTCAGTGCAGCGTCCTGCTCTAGCCCGAAGTCCGTATGACTAATAGCTAACGTTTCAGTAGGTGCAATATTCTATATTATAATTTGGATAATTTATCTTTATGTAAAAATCCGGTGGAATTAAAGTTTAGCACATTGAAGAAAAGGTGTAGAAAAGTAAAAACAAAAAATTCAAAAACTGAATGATAATCATAATGTCTACTCATCTATTTTCTGTCTAAAGTATCCCTGCTCAGTGAATAGTTCTCATTTGAAGTGATATATTAATGAATGTTCGACCCACATACTCAAAAATATTCTTGAGAGAAGAAAGGTGAAGAGACTGAGACAGGAGTCAGTCATCAGTACAAACTGTGCTTGCTCAGATTTGATTATATTACCCAGATTAAACTAGATGTTTTGCAATTTAGCTTTCTGGAATGACACACAACTTTAAGCCCACAAGTTGGTAATTTTTAACATCCTTGGCAGAGGTAAATATTCAAAATTAAATAAGCACAGGGTAAAGCCTACTTTGTATTCTCCTATTTGAATTACAAACTCAAGTGTAAAAAGTAATCAGTATTTTCTCATTTAATTAACACTGTAGTACAAAGACCCTAACAGTTTGAAGTGACATTTTTGAGAAAAATTCATACATGTTCAGCTATACACTGGCTATGTTTACATACATGCACACTAGTAAATAGCAAATAGATTAAGGCAGTAGTTTGATTTAACTACAGACATAATTTGGGAAACAATATTACCATGTGTGTTTGATTTTCCAGCTGTACTGTACTCTTGAAGAGGGTTATTTTGACCATTATTACCCAAAACACTAAGTTGTGTGTTTTCTGTGAATGCATGGTGTTGCTTCAGGTGTTTTGTACACCTTGCCTTCGCAGTGAGTGTACCAAGACCTTTTATTGAACTTAACTTATGGTACTTTTTAGAAATTCTAAAACTACTCTACTAAGACTATGTAGAGCCAGGACTTGAAACAAAACAGTTCTCAATGTCAGCAACTACATAATTCCAACAAATAACAAATAACTTTATTTTATTCGCCACATAGAGTTATCAAATCAGGCAACATGTGATATCAGGATTATTCCTCCATGTTTAATATGGGTGTGTAACCTTGCTTCTACCTTTATCCTTGCCTTCTGGCATGGCTCTGTATCCTTGAGCACAAAGATAACCTGTGAAATTCCTGCTGCTGCTGCTGACAGCTTGGGGACAGTTTATGACGCACAGTGGAGGAGTGAAGTTTTACAAAGAGAGGAACAGCAACAGGTGTTAAACCAATGGACAACCAATGATTTCCTATAAGAAACAGAACAGCAGTGTAGCCAACTGTAAGACCCAAAACTGAAGCCTGAAGGAAACTTAATGCATTTCTGTGAGCTTATTCAGACAACATTATGAGGCAATGTATTCTCCATGGCAAATAATATTTAATTTGTATATTGATGTTAGTTACTTGGGCTTTTGTCCTGTTGTTATGCAGGGGACATGGGAATATCATTCCAATTACAACCTATGAAGAATATTAATATAATGGGAAATATCTGTGCTCATTCACACCATGAGTTGCATAACCCAGTACATTTTTTTTCCCCTCCTGGGGGATACACACCCACATTTTCACATCTAAGATCCTGAAAAGTTAAACAGATCAAACTCCTTTTTTGGGTAGGGTAAAGCACTTTATCTAGTATTGTATTTTTTTTTTTTCATGCAGTTACTGGAAAGGAATAGAAGAAGGTTGGTACCATGGACAGTGAACCCTTCCACTTTCGCCAAACCAAGGTACACCAGAAGTTTAACAGCCCAGACAGTGAGTATACGTGAATTACATTTTCTCCACTATTTTACACAAAGTCCCTCATTAACGACACTGTATATTCCTAAACAAGGCCAACCAGCCATGAATTATGCTTTCACCCTCAAAACACGAGTTAACATTGTTAATCGAGACCGACTGATATTTGATTTTTGGAGCAGATACCGAAACTGTTATCTGGGATAAAATGATTCCAGATACAGATATATATATTATGCACATCACTCATGCGTCTCAGCACTCAAATAGGATTCCATTCTAATCCGTCCATCAATACCCACCAGTTGTGTTTGTGGTACGCCGCTGTGCAGGGGGACCCACGTAACCTTGCAAATTCATGGGTAATCGGGCAATATCGATGTAGTGTCATACAGAGAAAACTCTCCATTCAGAGTAGAAGGAGAATAACAGAGGAGTCAACAAATCTGTGTTGTTCTTATAAAAAGGATGTGAAGGGTCATATGTAATCATGTTATTTTGGACCTCCACAACTGGAATGGAAATCTATCAGCTCCACCGCCGTGGTGCAACCGTTCCGCTACCGTTCCGCAGTGCACATGTATTCAGTGGAGATACGGTGTTACACATCATGTCCATTTATGTTGCGTTTAGTCAAGCGTTTTTTTCATATACAGCTGTTTAAACCACACAAATCTCCCGCTGTATGTGTTTTAACTTTTTAACTGCATCTACATTCATTGATCACCACTGCCACTCTGCCTGTGTTACTGTTTAAATGCAAGCAGGTTCCCTTCACTCGCAACAGTGGGCAGAGAAATAAAATCAATCAATATATACATCGTTGATCTCTTGCCATAAAGCCAACATGAAAACTATTCAGTAAATCAGTAATTCCAGTACATTTCTGCTGTCAGCGAGACTGCTAAAGGCGGTTTAGCTAGTCGCTGTCCACTCAGCTCCTGCAGACAGAGAGTGAGATGCTGCAGACAGACCATTGCAGAGTGAAGCTCACAGACACACCGGGAGCCTTGATTGATCAATTTACATGCAGTAAAAAAGTTGAAATCACACATACAGCAGAGTATTTGTGTGATTTAAACAGCTGACTATGCAGAACCGCGTCAGAATTGTGTCCAATGGGGAATGCAAAATGGAACGTATAAACGCTGCTCACATCTCGCTCCCAGTGGTGATTGCCAGTAAAAGAGCCAGTGTGTAACCTTTAGTCCTGATGCAGCTGTCCATTTATTTCCAGCCTATACACTGACAGGGTCACTCTGTGGTTGAGGGCCCTATTTCTTCTCATAATAGGTAATAATTTCTCCTGCCATTGATCTCCTCAGGAAATTGATAATCTTGCTCTTTTCCAGCTCCTCTCAGCTCAGTTTGTAATTCTCAGAGCAAGCTATTAATGGAGGGTTTTTTCCATTTACCGATCTTCCCAGTCTGTGAACTCTGGAGAAAGTTATTTCTCTCACTAGCTCAGGGGAGAGCTTGAGGCTTTTGGACATAAAGTCTTAAAAAATCTTTTAGAAAGTAATTTTTCTTTCTTAAATACTCATTCTGTTTTTGACTAAATTCCAAGCTGGTTTCCAACTCACTAATTACCTGCTTTAGAACATGTCCAACTTACATAGTCTGGCATTGACAGATTCAAACACTGGTGCATCTAACTCCAGCCTGGCAGTCCTGGCATACTTGGCAGGAAAAGAGCTGAAGTTTATCCACATGCCTCTCGGTTATCACCTTGTCACAGCTTTTGCTAGGCATTTTACAACTGGCTTGAAGCTTAGTTCAATAAAATGTGAACCCTTCCGTCTCCTGCTGAGCTACTATACACTTGGGTTAGTAGCTGTGCCTGGCCAAGCTGATAACTGGGCTACTAACTGTTGTCGTGTCTTGGTCTCGTCTCTCAGAGGGACTAAGAGGCATCTTCAACCTGCAGCCACTGTACTAGATACAGATGGAAACACCAGAATGTAATTTCCTGTGTCATGAATTTGGCAGACTCTACTCTGTCTGTCCTCCTGTCTAAGCTCAACAGCTCGTGACATCAATTAAAGATGCAATGTATAAGTTGGGCCAGAAGTTTTTTTCAAGAAAGATCTAACGTTATCAGTGAACGTAAAGAAGTAACAGCTTTGACGATATGTAAGCTGTCTATGCAAGAGGAAGCAGAAGCAATGTAGGTGAGCTTGGATCCAGGCTAGACTGAGAGCAGACCCACACAAACCGGCTTTACCCATCGTGTGTAGTGTAGTGTAGTCTAGAGGGATGAACGTGTTGGTTTCAGTGGGCTCCGCTGAGCAAGTAGTCTCTGAGATGGAGCTTTAGTCTTTGAGAACCCGTCCACTGCAGCTGCCCCTTAGACGCAGAATCTCACTTTATGTGTAGGTTCTAATTTTAGTGCGGAAATTTTGCGGTACATTGCCAAAATAATTGTGTGTCTAACTTGAATGTTGCACAATTATATGAACAGTGTCATCTGATGGGATGCAGCGACATTGTCAACGTAATCGACACTGACAAAATGTGACTCCAGTGATGAAAAAAATCTGTGTCACGCCCATTTTATTTTTTAAGTCCAGTTTTTTAGTAGAAATACTGATTCTCCAGTTCAGGGAAAGTGATGATATTACATACTGTGAATGATTTCGTCAGTGCATAGTTATCATAAAACACATCAGTGATATAGAAGCTATACTCACTTTAATATGTCATTTGTCTTTATTTCCCATATACTTTATGTGTCTGTTTCTTCAGGTAATGCACTGGAGAGAGACTTTATATTGAGTGTAAAACATAGATTATCAGTTAAAACAACTGGAGAATAATGCTCTGCAGTGCATCATTTGTTAGTCATATTTGTTTGTTTAAAGAGAAGATTATTGAATATAATGTTGGAACATAAATGACAAGGTTTTAAAATTTTAATTTAGGTAAATTTGTTGTTATATTAACTGTTACATTATTTGCTAAAAAAATAAGCGTTAAGAAAGTAAGCGTTAAGTGCATCCCTAGTGTCATCACCACAATTAAACCACATCATTCTTGCACCAGGAGGAATGCTGAGCCCTATTTTTCTTTAGCCTGTGGCAAGAAATTACTTATTTGAAACAAGTAGTTTGACAAGTAAATAAAATTGTCTTGACTTGAGTACAATTAGCACATACTTCTCCCAGATGTTTTTAACCATTTGTAACTCAATGTAATGTTATTCATGGTAGCCATTCTAAAGGGTGTCATAGACCTAGCAGGCCTGGTATACCTAAACGTCATTGTTGAACCTTGCTTAGCTTAGGTAACAACTGGAAGTTGTTAAGAACGTCCTTCACACACTGGGCACATATAATGAACTCCTTTACTTAGCTCTTATCTATTCTCGGCCCTCCGTCAAAGGTCCCATTCCCAGCTGTCCACAGTCCTTGTATCTCAGACTTGTGCTATCACATGTACACACAAAGGAAGGTGTGAGGCATCTTGTCTCTTAAGTTTGAAGCCTGAGCCAACTGTGGTTTCAGATGAGGTTGCTATTGTTAGAATGCTTATTATTTACTGAGAGTCACTTGAGGAGGTGTCGAGTATTGGGCCCTGCCTCCATGTGTCCTTCCCTGTCTTACCCTTTCTCCTGGCCTCCATTCAGACGATGAAGATAGTGGTTGGTGCATTTGTTTTACAAATTTGGAAGACTATAGTTTTAAAGGTAATTCTGCTGATGAAGACCGAACACTTCTTGTAACAGCAAAACAGGGCAAAAAGGTAGGGTTCAAATTACATATTTTTAATGAATTTCTCACAAATTATTTGTTATGTGAAAAAAGACATGACAAATGTTCAATTCAATTAGTTGTATTGCAGTATGTGTATTTGGAGTTATATTGTGAAATGTTTGGAAAATATCGACCCTTCATGTGTCTTAAGTGGGGACCTAGTTGCATGGTATGTATAAATATATAGTACATGATTATAAAAGTGAGCTTACTTGAAATAATTTTTATGTATTGTTTATTGTGATGCATTTAAATAATTTGCTGACATGTAGGAATGTCTGTATTAATGTTGCATTTTTTAAATTACATTTACCTGAATTGCTTATGTTACCTTGAACATTTCATGGTTGTACCTCAGTATAACAGATAAGCCAGTAGGGGTGGGACGATATGCTTTGGTCATGATTCGATTGTATCATGATTCCAAGGTGCCGACTCGATTTATATCACGATTCTTGATAATTGCGATTCGATATAATCAATAATTGCAATTTTCTTTCCTTCCTTAAAAAAACAATCAAGTTTAATTGAAACCAGGGGTATTCAATTAAAAGTCATTGAGGTCCAGTTATTAAAATTTCCTGAAGGGAAAGGTCCAAACCGAAGTCCTGCTAGTGTCTTATAGCCCCTATGTCCACATTTTCATATGGTTTCAACAATGTTGTCAATTGTTAATGCAGGAAATGTTTAACAGAGTTCACAGCTCGCTCTTTTACCATAAATAAAAGCCGCCCCAGGCAAATACATTTAAGGCCTTCATTTCGGATTAAAGAAAACAGAAACCTCAAAATAAAATAAATAAAAAAAGTGCAAACAGAGCTGAATAATCTTTTTTTCTCTTAAATTAAAGAGGTTCTAGCCAAAAGAATTGAAGGTTTACACTTCAAGTAAAAAAGTCAAAATCTTCTCTTTTACGAAAAAAAAAACAAGTGCAAACAGCATTGACTTAACATTTTTCTCTTCTTTTTTCTTAGATTAAAGAGGTAACAGGCTGAAAAACTGCAGGCCTACTTTTCAAGTAAAAAAAAGTCAACATCTTACAGATTCGTTTGCACGCTGCTGGGCTGTAAATGAATGCGTGATGAGTCAGATAGCTGTCATACCAGGTTGAAGTTCAGTTATTTTGCGTACCCTCAGCTCGGACTTCAGGGGATCACTGTGCTTTGTTTCATAGTGGTGCTTCCTGTTGCGACTCTTAATTAATGCCACCTTTTTGGAACACATGAGGCACGCTGGTTTCAAACTTCTTGTCGGTAGAATTAACAGAAATTTCTCTGGCCATTCATCTTTAAATCAACGGTGTTCTGCATCACTGTCTCTTCCTCTCTGCTTTGTACATGAATTGATTTTTTCCCCCACCCCTATAAGCCAAAAAAAAGATGTGCTGCTTCATATTACAACTAGTATCTATTATCTACTGCCCAGCATTCAATGAAATCAAGCTTTTACAAAGTCCAACTGGACTTTAGCGGTTTAACTTGAACCCGTTGTAGAACTCCAGGATGTGTACCTGGAGCACAATCCTGACAACGTAGAACTCCCTCATCAGTGTTGCTGGGTATTGTCACAGGTGCAACACAAAATTACATTAGTGATATATAATATACTATCACTGTGTCTATGAAGTACAACAATAACTATTGATTCCAAGGCAATAGGGTTAGGTAATATGTTGATTTTTTTCACGTAAGCATTAACTGGTAACTGGTAAACTACAATCAGCTCATAATTCACAGTTTGTAATGTATTGAAAAATCTAGTTATATATAATCTGCATAATACTCATCAGTATGTCACTCCTTATAAATAACACTCAAATCCACATGGTTATTCAGGATTTGCAAAGATAAACAACCAGGTAAAAAATAATTACAAAAATTGAGCCCAGCTTTGGGCCGTCCTGTGTGGAGTTTGAGTGATAATAAATAAATGAATCATAATTAATTGCGACATAAAGACTACAATTTAACATTATGGCTGCATCCACAACAACCAAATGTATTCATAGACCAGTTACAGACATGCCTAAATAATGACATAATTGCACAATTCATTTATTTAAGTGTCTGTATTATTTTAAGAAAGTTTCTATGTATTACTATATGGTGAAGTTACAAAAGAAAAGTCCAAGGCAAAGTTTGGGATGCTGATTCATTTTATTCTACTGAACAACTGACATGCATAGGGAGACACCACTATTCAGGTTCCAGGTGCCTCAGAAACAAGATTTCATTCCATGAGCTTCACTCCTCATCATGTCCTTTCTGAAATAAGAGGGAAAAGAAGTAATCAATGAAACATTTCTTTGTCATTTATAAGTTGTTTTTTAAATTCAGTATAATTTGCCAACATTTAACTGTTGTAGATTCACTGTCTTACATATTAGCTGGAGGGTTTTTGCACAATGCACTCTATTTTAACTTGTAACAGTAATGGATTTTGGTATAATTTACTGACTCAAAACAATACATTTGTTTTTTCTGTAATCTCATATATTAATTTAATAGGACAAGAATGTAAGGATGCACGACATTTTATATCACACATTATATATTTTTTCATTTTTTATTTATTTTTATATTTTTTATTATAATACATCATCCAGATTGCAGTGACATTAATGCTGTATTTGCTATAACTCTAATTGGGCACCTGGTGTGTTCGCAAAACAAGAAAGGATAAAAAAAAAAAAACAACAACTGACCTTTGACCCCACTTCACGACTTTTGGCACGCAGCTTGTTGACCTGGGTCTCCGCTATGTCAGCTCTCTCTTCAGCTTCATCAAGCTCATGTTGAATCTTACGAAACTTAGTAAGATTGCTGTTGGACTGTTCTTCCTGTAGATCGGGAACACATTATCCACATCAGTGCCTGACTTTGTATAATTAAACATACTTGCACACATGCATGAAACCAGCTGACACCACTGGCAATAGATTTTGTTTAATTTCATATGAAATTTTACAAACTCTTATCTATGTAACCAATGATTTAATAATGTTCAGTGTTTGTACTGGGCAATGCAAAGCTAATGCTGTGTAGTGTACTCTACTATTGTGCTGATCCTGTTACAAAGTGATTTTATTGCCCAACAGGACCAGAACATGGTTTAACTTTTTTTCTATGCCTGCCTGGCAGCCAAAGACATACTTGACCACCATAGTTTTGAAATCAATGTGCAAATGAAGAGAGAGAACGTTTTCGAAGATACCAGTATCAACATTCCCACTTAGTGTTTGCCTGTGGCCCCCAATTACTAAACCAGCCAATAATAAACACACAATCGTGCGTACTTGCATTCTGGAACACCTGTACTATACACTCATTCATGGGGGAAAACACACCCAGATGGCCAGGTGCTTATTTCAGACCCTGTTACCCAGCTCTACCACATTTCCTGCTGAATTCAGCAGGAAATTAGACATTGAATTTGCACACACACATAGTTTTATTTTTCAATTTTGGTTTCTAAAATCCGAAGTACTTACAGCTTCCTCTGCAGATCTCTTATAAGATTTGACCTTGAGCTGCAGCTTGTCTACCAGATCTTGCAGACGGGCCAGGTTTTTGCGATCCTCTTCTGTCTGAAAACATAAGACAACAACAAAGAAATTGTCATTTTTTATGACATTTAGACTCTCAGTGGTCCACAATTATGGAAATGTAACTTGCCTGATAGGTCAGCTCTTTGATTCGTCTCTCATATTTTCGTATTCCCTTAACAGACTCACTGGACTTGCGTTGTTCAGCTTCTACTTCACTCTCAAGTTCTCTGATCTATTGAGACAATATTTTATATGAAATGGTTTAGGATTTGTGATGATGAGGAAGCATTATAGTTGTAAGTTGTTCTACATTGTCAGATTTTGATTTTTTACTGACTTTATGAGGTACTTTATTTGGAATGATTGAAACTCACCCTGGCCTCGAGCTTCTGCACCTGCTTCTTGCCTCCCTTCATGGCGATCTGTTCAGCTTCATCCAGACGGTGCTGCAGGTCTTTGATGGTTTGCTCCATGTTCTTCTTCATACGCTCCAGGTGAGAGCTGGTGTCCTGCTCCTTCTTCAGCTCCTCTGCCATCATGGCAGCATCAGTGATGGCCTTCTTGGCCTTTTCCTCAGCATTTCTACACTCCTGCACTGCTTCCTCCACTTCAGTTTGAAGCTGGGAAGTATCAGCTTCCAACTTCTTCTTTTGGTTGAGCAGGCTGGTGTTCTGGTCAAATGTTACATAAAGTTACAGAATTGCACAGTAAATTGACCTGTGCCTTATGCAATGACTGCATCTTACCTGTGAGTGCAGTAGCTGCACCCGTTCACTAACATCCAGCAGCTCTTGCTCAGCAAGTTTGCGACCTCTCTCAGTTTGCTCCAGAGCAGCCCTCAGTTCCTCCACTTCTGCCTGAAGCAGGTTGTTGCGTCTCTCAACGATGGCAATGTTTTCCTTCAGATCATCATTGGCTCGAAGAGCCTCATCCAGCTGGAGCTGTGCATCCTGGAAAAATGTGAAATTTATTGTAAAGCAAGTTTATTAAAGTAATAACATAATATGTCCAAGGTGTTCGTAAAACAAATGCAAACCTTTAGATGAGCATGAACCGCCTTAAGTTGTTTCTGAGCCTCAGCTGCCTGCCTGTTGGCCTGGCTTAACTGGATCTCCATCTCATTGAGGTCTCCCTCCATCTTCTTCTTCAGGCGGAGGGCCTCATTTCTGCTGCGAGTCTCAGCTTCAAGAGAACTCTGAAGAGTATCCACAATTCGCTGTTGGTTTCTCTTTGCTTGCTCCATCTCCTCATCTTTCTCAGCCAGCTTGCGCTCAATGTCAGCCTTAATCTGGTTGAACTCAAGCTGGGCTCTGAGAATCTTTCCTTCCTCATGTTCCAGTGAGGCCTATCATGAAATAAAGAATATGATCATTTATAGAAATATATTTCTACTTATTGTTACCTATTATCAAACATGTTTCTGAAGTCCACTATTAAAAACCTTCAACATACCTCTGCTTCCTCCAGAGCTGTTTGTATCTCAGACTTCTCCAGTTCCAGCTGTTTTCGCATCTTCTCGAGCTCATGAATGCTCTTTCCACTCTCACCAATTTGCTCAGTGAGGTCAGATATTTCCTCTGACAAACCAAATGTACCATTACTGATGGTTTAGTCATTAGAGCAGATATGCAAAAGAGGCATAGGCTAGTGTTACCCTTACCCTGCAGATTCTTATTCTCTCTCTTCATGGTCTCCAGATGTTCAAGAGATTCTTCATAGGAGTTCTTCAGTTTGAAGAGCTCAGTGCTCAGAGACCGGGCTTCCTTCTGAGAGCTCTCCAGCTCTGTTTGAGACTCTTCATACTTCTGTTTCCACTCTGACAAGACCTGAAGTATGTATTTTGATAGGTCAATTATTTTAGAAACCTTAGAAAATAAAACAAAATAAGAGCCCTCTGTCTGTCTAAATGTAACCTTGTCAAAGTTCCTTTGCTTCTTGTCCAGAGCAGCAGCAGCAGCATTAGACCTCTCCACATCCACCATGAGATCTTCAATCTCATTCTGCAGCCTGTGTTTGGTCTTCTCCAGAGACGAACATTTAGCATTCACTGCTTCGACAGCTTCCTCTGCATCCTGCAGACGCTGAGCCAGCTTCTTTCTGCATTATGACAGAATTTATTCCAGGTCAATTTGTTTTGAACTTTGCAGAGTTGTTAGCGTGAAAATACACATTTACTTACTTAGCCTCCTCCAGTTCCTCGGTTCTCTGGATGGCATCAGTTTCGTACTTAGTTCTCCACTGAGCCACCTCAGAGTTGGCCTTGGACATGCTGCGCTGTAATTCAGCCTTGGCCTCCTGCTCCTCCTCATACTGCTCCCTGAGCAGGTCACAGTCATGACGAGCAGACTGCACTGCATGGGCTAGAGCATTCTTTGCCTGAAATGAAAGCATATCTTGGTGCATCTGTTTGTACCAACATCTGTACCATGTTCTTACTGGTATTTTGATACCTTGACTTCCTCCTCTAGTTGTCGTTTAAGATCTTCAATTTGTTGAGTGTGGGACTGTTTTCCTCTGGTTAGCTGAGACACCAGGGAATCCTTTTCCTCAAGGCGCCTTACAAGTTCACCTAATTATGATAAAGAATAAAGTTAATACACCATAATATCCCAAACAAAACACATTGTATGAATCAAATGCATACCATTCTCAGTTTGTAGCTTTGCTCTCTGCATGGTGAAGTCATTGATGGTACGCTGTCCCTCTTCTGACTTTGTTTTGTATTCATGCATTTGGTCTTCCAAAGACCTGCACATTTTCTCCAAATTATTCTGAAAACAAAAGAAATAATAAGAATGGTTCATAGCATACTTCAAAAGGAATAAAGGGTGTCATAGACAAAGAAAAGAACACTTACATAAACTAATACAGAAGTAGGAAACATATGATACATAAAAGATTTTACCTTTGCTTTCACTGTTTGTTCCATATTGGAGACCACATCATCCAGCTCCAGTCTGAGCTCACTCTTCTCCTTCTCCAGTTTTTGCTTGACTCTCTGCAGGTTGTCGATCTGCTCTCCCAGATCGGCCACACTGTCAGCTTGTTTCTTCCTGAGTGTGGCAGCAGTGGCTTCATGCTGCAGAGTGGCCTCTTCAAGGTCTCTGCGGAGTTTCAGGAACTCAGCCTCCCTCTTCTTGTTCATCTCAATCTGGGCCGATGTTGCTCCTCCAGCCTCCTCCAGCCTCTCACTGATCTCCTCCAGCTCTCTGGCCAAGTCTGCTCTTTGCTTCTCCACCTTTGCTCGGGCAGCTCGCTCTGCCTCAAGCTCTTCCTCCAGCTCCTCTATGCGGGCCTACACCGAAATGAAAGCAAAACTTTGAGGAATTTTTTTTTATTTCAATAATAATGCTCTGGTTAAATATATTGGTCTAACAATGTCATATGCATGCCCCAGGTCACCCAAATATCTTTTATCCTGTTTAAATTATTACCTGCAACTCCTTCAATTTTTTCTGGAGCTGGGCACTCATCACTTGTTCATCTTCTATTTTGCCAAGCAGTTGGCTCGTTTCAAAATCTTTCCTGGAGACAAATAAATCAATGAAATGTACCACCTGACACATAGTGTAATTGAAAATATATTTGTGTTTTTATAAATGTTTGATTTCCGATACTTTTTCAGCCTCTCTTCAAGTTGCTGCTTGTCATTTTCCAGGTCCATGAGACTCTCTTGAGATAACTTTAGGTCTCCTTCAAGCTTACGCTTTGCTCTTTCAAGATCCATACGTATTTTCTTTTCTTGCTCGAGGGACCCTTCGAGCTGTGGGGGTGATAAAAGCCTTTTAGTTTTATTTGTTAGCAATATTCAGTGTTTTTGTTGATCGTTTTTAAAACATGGCAACACATTATTTACAATGTTCTTACATCATCCACTTGCTGCTCCAGCTTAGCCTTGGCTTTGGTCAGAGTGTTGACTTTGTCTTCTTCACTCTGCAGGTCATCCAGTGTTTGCTGATGAGATTCCTGTAAGGCTTTCTTTTCCTTGGTCAGCTTTGCGATGATTTCATCCTGAGCAACCATCTCTTCAACCAGGTTCTTCACCTGTTGAAAGTAAAGTTGGAAGTTTTTGTCAAAAATCTGTGCCAACTTCTGTTTTCCAGAAGTAATGATTTGGATAGAGAATTTGCCATGTTGGATCAAGAACAATCAGAGAAGCCTTAGAAACAGTCTCTGTAAATCAAATGTTTGATAGTACCTTGTTCTCAGTGGCATGCTTTTCTTTCTCCACTTTAGCCAGCGTTAACTCTAAGTCATCGATGTCTTTCTTCAGCTCAGAGCACTCATCCTCCAGCTTCCTCTTCTTAGCTGTCAGTTCAGAATTCATCTCCTCCTCATCCTCCAGTCTTTCTGTCAGCTCTTTGATTTTTGCTTCCAGCTGAATCTTGCTCTTGATCAGCCCCTCACATCTTTCTTCAGCATCACACAGGTTGTCTTGCTCCTGTTATAATTTCAAAGGCACAGCATTAGAAAACAGAGGACATGTTGTACATTTTTTATCTTTAATTCTGACATTAAACGTACTGATTGGACTTGAAGCTGAAGGTCGTTCTTCTCTTGGAGAAGAGTGACCATTTTTTCTTCAAGTTCCTTCTTGCGGGCTTCAGATTTTGCGTAAGCCTCTTTTAGTTTGGCAAACTCTTCTTTCATGTTGGCCATCTCCTTCTCAGTCTCTGCTGATTTCAACAGAGGTTTAATCTTGAAGTACAGCTTCATCCAGGGCCAATTCTTGACCCCCATGAAGGCACGGATGTTCCACTGGATCACAAGCAGTGCATCCCTATGGACATTGATTCGCAAACATAGTCGATTTTCTGCATGTATTGTGCTTGAACTGTACAATGATCTACCCAATATACTTTGTGTCTTTGTTTTTTAAGAATAAAATGAAATAAATGAAAGACTGCAGTAGTATACAAGGAAGAAAATACTCTTATTAGGAATGAGAAAAATAAAAAGAATGTGGTAGGTTGAATTCAGGGCCTAAGGATATTTGGTGTTCTTCAGATTGTAAAGGCTCTAGGCAAATTTGGGGTATGGGCTATATTAAGAAAACTGTCGTTACATGACTTTACTAACAGTTAAAGTTTGTCCATCTTCAGAGCAATTACCTGCGTTCAACAATCTTCTGGAATTCAATTCTTGCCAGAAGGCCTCTTGACCGGGCTTGGATGCCAGTGATGATTAGTGCTAGACGATCATCTCGCATTTCCTCCAATAGACCAAGCAGTCCAGCTTTAAAGAACACCTTTTTTATTGGAGCAAAGTAAATAGATTGAGTAATCATATCTGTTACGAAAAATGCTTTTTCTAGATAGAATACTGACCTTGGTGTGCCCCAGTTTGTACTGGCTGTGGTCAATATCCAGAGAACCTAACAGTTTCTCAGCAGCCTTTTTGTTATCGATGAACTGTCCCTCAGGAATGGCATTAGGGTTCAAAATCCGGTATCTTTAACACAAATTCAACTGATGAAATGTTTCGCATTTTGGCATTATAAAACACCACAAAAATTCTGACAAAACAATTGTTTGCTTTCATCTTTGGTTTCAAATATGGTTTTGTCCTTCAAATGCAAACCTCTGTTTAAAATCTCCATAGAGGATCCTGTTTGGGAAGCCCTTTCTGCAGATCCTGATGCCTTCCAGCACACCATTACAGCGCAGCTGGTGCATCACCAGAGGGTTCTCCATGGCCCCAGGAGTCTTGGTCTCATTGGGGATGATGCAGCGTACGAAGTGAGGGTGAGTAGACCTCAAGTTGGTCATCAACTTATTCAGGTTCTCCTGCAAGTTTTTAAAACATGACTTTGAATACTTTTCAAGTTTTCATTGTGGGAGACACAATACCTTTAAAAAGATAGTTTTGTCCATGAAAAAATTGACCCAAAATACTGAATTTGATGTTACCAGAACTCAGTAACACATCATAGATTTGGGAACATAAATTAAATGATCAGCCTGAAGAAGTTTTCTGTGTTGGTTATTTTAGATTTTTTTTTTCATCTTTGCCCAAACCACGAGTTGAAAAATTTAATGAAAACAACATATAGATCTTACCCTGTGCAATGCTGAAACCGTTTGGAAGGATGAACCTTTCTTCTTGGCACCTTTGCCCTTTCCACCAGCATCAGCTAAATAAAATGTAAAAAGTAAAGTACGCTGCCAAATTAAGTCAGAGCAAATTACACCAGTTGAATCTGCATCAAGATGGTCATTATCGTTGATCATTACAATATCATTATTTTGTAGTTAAGTTACATCAGTTTTAACTGAATGTCAATATACCTGCATCAGCTCCAGCATACCCAGCAAAAAGCAAAGATAAAAGCTTGAGATTAGATTTCTGGAATAGACCAACAACCGTCTCATTCAGAGGATCCTTGTTCTTTACCAGCCAGTTGTTGATATTATAATCAACAGTTCCAGCATAATGAACCAGGGAGAAATGGGCCTCTGGTTTTCCTTTGATAACTCTAGGTTTCTGGAAGTTATTGGATTTTCCCAGGTGGTTGTCATAGAGCTTAGCTTTGAAGGTGGTATCAGAGGCTTTGGGAAACATGCACTCCTCTTCAAGGATGGACATGATACCCATGGGCTAAAGGGAAAACAAAATGAGGGACAAAAATACCACTTATTTAAAAGAACTTTTTTTAAATTCATCAACATGTAATAGTCCAGTCTCTCACCTTTTCAATCAGGTCAATGCAGGCCTGCAAGTCCATTCCAAAATCTATGAAAGTCCATTCAATGCCCTCTTTCTTGTACTCTTCCTGCTCCAGCACAAACATGTGGTGGTTGAAAAACTGTTGCAGTTTTTCATTGGTGAAGTTGATGCACATCTGCTCAAAGGTGTTGAACTGAAATGTAAAGTGAAAAAAATATATATTCTTATTCTTATTACTTATGTCTTTGCTACCTTCAACAAATTTTAAAAAGATGGAGATGAATACATTGCATTGTCTGTCTCATATAGATTAAATAAACGTAAATTAAAGAAACTCACATCAAAGATCTCAAATCCAGCAATGTCCAGTACACCAATGAAGTACTGGCGAGGCTGCTTGGTGTCCAGGGATTGGTTTATTCTCACCACCATCCACAGGAACATCTTCTCATACACTGACTTAGACAGTGCACCAATAGCATAGTATACCTTTGGAAAAACAAAAAAAATAGTACTATCTTTAAAAATATTTGTAAACATACACTCTGAATTCACATCTCATCTGGAAGAATGGTTTTATCCTCAAAATTTTCCCTTTAAATCATTACCTGATTGACATTTTGTCCCTTGGTGACCCACTCATTTCCTACTTTGACTCTTGGGTGACAGAGACCTTTGATGAGGTCAGCAGAGTTCAGGCCCATCAGATATGCAACTTTGTCAGCAACTGAAAGTGAAAAGAGATCAGTCTCGTATACATAAATCTCTGCTACTATAACTTCACATGTATACTGCTAATTGAATGTAGTTCGTAGAAACATAGACGGTAAAGTTTTTATTTCATCAAAGACTATCAGGTATTAATTATATTGCTGGAAGATTTCTGCAGTGCCAAATTTCTAAAATAATAATAATGATGATGAATTACCCATCTACATATCACAACCTCTCTCACCTTCAGTGCCATCAGCCTCTGCCTGCTCTTCACGCTGCTTCTGCTTAAACTTCATATTACCATAGTGCATGACGGCACCAGTCAGCTTGTAAATACTGTTCTTCTCTTCTTGAGTGAAGCCCAGCACATCAAATGCATCCTAAATGGAATCCAGACATTTAAATAGTGGTATTTCTTTCTTTCTTTCTTTCTTTTGTAAATCGAAAATTTAGCTCACATCAGTGGCCATCAACTCTTCAGAATCATTGATGGAGGTTACTGTCGTCTCTCCTTGGGAGATGAAGCTGTAGTCATAGGGGTTGTTGGTGATAAGCAGCATTTCTGAAATTATGTTCACAAAATAGAAAATATTTATTTGTATGATACAGTACACAATACCGTAGAGTGATATCACATGTTGTACTCTTACCCAGAAGTTCAGGCTTTTGCTGAGACAAGATCTGGTAGAAGATGTGGTAATCCCTCTCAGCTTTGAGCTGATAAGTCACACGAGACTTCTCCAGAAGGTCTGTTAGAGGTATAATGTATGTTTTGTTATTTTGTTCCAGTGTAAAATAATTTCTTGTAGGTGTTGGTTTAGCTAACATTAATGGATACAGAAAATGGTGAGAACTTCCACAATTTAATGTTGATCAAACATTATTTATTTGCATTTGGTTACAGCAGTAGTCTCTTAAATTTCCCAGGATCTGTATGTTCTCCCTGTATCTGTATGGCTTTCTTGGGTTGCTCTGATTTCCTATGTGCAAGCAAACTGGCAACTGAAAATCTCCAAAGGTATGGATGTGAGTTTAAATTGTATAGGGTGTTCCTACATTATACATAATGTGTTAGCCCTGTGAGTTGGAATCCTGTCCATGGTGTACCCTGCCTTTCAAATATTCAGATTAGCTTCAGCACCATGTATCCTTACAAAGAATAGGTGATCTAGAAAATGGATGTAGGGGTGGATTTTGGATTATCTTACATGTCTCAATGTCAGCAGAGGCCAGCTTTCCTCGGTTGTCAAAATGAATTCTGATAAATTTACCCTGAAAAGAAAAGTAAATCTCATTCACATTTCTACTTTAGAAAAACAAGCATAAATGATAATCAAGTAACCACATCGTAGTCACAAAGACACTCACAAATCTGGAGGAATTGTCATTCCTGATGGTCTTGGCATTCCCAAAGGCCTCCAGAGCAGGGTTAGCCTGAATGATTTGATCCTCCAGGGTACCCTGGTTTTGCAAAATAAGTATACAGAAAAAAACAAAAAAACTTGGCGAACTAATTTACTTAAAATGACTTACTACTGACTTATTTTTAATAGTTTATCAGTAACATATGTGTGTACTACAAACCTTCTTCTCAGCAGCTGCATCTTTCTTTGCACCTGGGACAGCAGCGATGCTGGCAAAGTACTGAATGACACGCTTGGTGTTGACAGTCTTTCCAGCACCGGATTCTCCGCTGAGTGGAAGAGAGAC
>CAFUXE010000304.1:13645-58294 GCA_903364295.1 Serranus cabrilla | reverse complement strand
GAGCTTCTGCACCTGCTTCTTGCCTCCCTTCATGGCGATCTGTTCAGCTTCATCCAGACGGTGCTGCAGGTCTTTGATGGTTTGCTCCATGTTCTTCTTCATACGCTCCAGGTGAGAGCTGGTGTCCTGCTCTTTCTTCAGCTCCTCTGCCATCATGGCAGCATCAGTGATGGCCTTCTTGGCCTTTTCCTCAGCATTTCTGCACTCCTGCACTGCTTCCTCCACTTCAGTTTGAAGCTGGGAAGTATCAGCTTCCAACTTCTTCTTGTGGTTGAGCAGGCTGGTGTTCTGGTCAAATGTTACATATAGTTATAGAACTGCACAGTAAATTGACCTGTGCCTTATGCAATGACTGCATCTTACCTGTGAGTGCAGTAGCTGCACCCGTTCACTAACATCCAGCAGTTCTTGCTCAGCAAGTTTGCGACCTCTCTCACTTTGCTCCAGAGCAACCCTCAGTTCCTCCACTTCGGCCTGAAGCAGGTTATTGCGTCTCTCAACGATGGCAATGTTTTCCTTCAGATCATCATTGGCTCGAAGAGCCTCATCCAGCTGAATTTGGCAATCCTTCATGGGATATCAACCATATTGTTTAAAATCTGTTTGCATTGCATGAAACAACATAGGAAAGTTTGGCATTCCTCATCTACTTCACCTTTAGATGTGCATGGACAGATTTAAGTTGTTTCTGAGCCTCAGCTGCCTGCCTGTTGGCCTGGCTTAACTGGATCTCCATCTCATTGAGGTCTCCCTCCATCTTCTTCTTCAGGCGGAGGGCCTCATTCCTGCTGCGAGTCTCAGCTTCAAGAGAACTCTGAAGAGTATCCACAATTCGCTGTTGGTTTCTCTTTGCTTGCTCCATCTCCTCATCTTTCTCAGCCAGCTTGCGCTCAATGTCAGCCTTAATCTGGTTGAACTCAAGCTGGGCTCTGAGAATCTTTCCTTCCTCATGTTCCAGTGAGGCCTATCATGAAATAAAGAATATAATCATTTATAGAAATATATTTCTACTTATTGTTACCTATTATCAAAAATGTTTCTGAAGTCCACTATTAAAAACCTTCAACATACCTCTGCTTCCTCCAGAGCTGTTTGTATCTCAGACTTCTCCAGTTCCAGCTGTTTTCGCATCTTCTCAAGCTCATGAATGCTCTTTCCACTCTCACCAATTTGTTCAGTGAGGTCAGATATTTCCTCTGACAAACCAAATGTACCATTACTGATGGTTTAGTCATTAGAGCAGATATGCAAAAGAGGCATAGGCTAGTGTTACCCTTACCCTGCAGATTCTTATTCTCTCTCTTCATGGTCTCCAGATGTTCAAGAGATTCTTCATAGGAGTTCTTCAGTTTGAAGAGCTCAGTGCTCAGAGACCGAGCTTCCTTCTGAGACATCTCCAGCTCTGTTTGAGACTCTTCATACTTCTGTTTCCACTCTGACAAGACCTGAAGTATGTATGTTGATAGGTCAATTATTTTTGAAACTTTAGAAAATAAAACAAAATAAGAGCCCTCTGTCTGTCTAAATTTAACCTTGTCAAAGTTCCTTTGCTTCTTGTCCAGAGCAGCAGCAGCAGCATTAGACCTCTCCACATCCACCATGAGATCTTCAATCTCATTCTGCAGCCTGTGTTTGGTCTTCTCCAGAGACGAACATTTAGCATTCACTGCTTCAACAGCTTCCTCTGCATCCTGCAGACGCTGAGCCAGCTTCTTTCTGCATTATGACAGAATTTATTCCAGGTCAATTTGTTTTGAACTTTGCGGAGTTGTTAGCGTGAAAATACACATTTTCTTACTTAGCCTCCTCCAGTTCCTCGGTTCTCTGGATGGCATCAGTTTCGTACTTAGTTCTCCACTGAGCCACCTCAGAGTTGGCCTTGGACATGCTGCGCTGTAATTCAGCCTTGGCCTCCTGCTCCTCCTCATACTGCTCCCTGAGCAGGTCACAGTCATGACGAGCAGACTGCACTGCATGGGCTAAAGCATTCTTTGCCTGAAATGAAAGCTTATATTGGTGCATCTGTTTGTACTAACATCTGTACCATGTTCTTACTGGTATTTTGATACCTTGACTTCCTCTTCTAGTTGTCGTTTAAGGTCTTCAATTTGTTGAGTGTGGGACTGTTTTCCTCTGGTTAGCTGAGACACCAGGGAATCCTTTTCCTCAAGGCGCCTTACAAGTTCACCTAATTATGATAAAGAATACATTTAATACACCATAATATCCCAAACAAAACACATTGTATGAATCAAATGCATACCATTCTCAGTTTGAAGCTTTGCTTTCTGCATGGTGAAGTCATTAATGGTACGCTGTCCTTCTTCTGACTTTGTTTTGTATTCATGCATTTGGTCTTCCAAAGACCTGCACATTTTCTCCAAATTATTCTGAAAACAAAAGCAATAATAAGAATGGTTCATAGCATACTTCAAAAGGAATAAAGGGTGTCATAGACAAAGAAAAGAACATTTTAATCAACTAATACAGAAGTTGAAAACATATACAAAAACATATTGATAAGATTTTACCTTAGCTTTAACTATATGTTCCATATTGGAGACCACATCATCCAGCTCCAGTCTGAGCTCACTCTTCTCCTTCTCCAGTTTTTGCTTGACTCTCTGCAGGTTGTCGATCTGCTCTCCCAGATCGGCCACACTGTCAGCTTGTTTCTTCCTGAGTGTGGCAGCAGTGGCTTCATGCTGCAGAGTGGCCTCTTCAAGGTCTCTGCGGAGTTTCAGGAACTCAGCCTCCCTCTTCTTGTTCATCTCAATCTGGGCGGATGTTGCTCCTCCAGCCTCCTCCAGCCTCTCACTGATCTCCTCCAGCTCTCTGGCCAAGTCTGCTCTTTGCTTCTCCACCTTTGCTCGGGCAGCTCGCTCTGCCTCAAGCTCTTCCTCCAGCTCCTCTATGCGGGCCTAGATCAAATTAAGTTATTTTTTGCATTAAATAGTTATGAATAGTAGCATTTATCAAATGCCACATCCCTGCACAAGCAAGTTAACTCTCTTTTTTTTTAACAGTACCTGCAACTCCTTCAATTTTTTCTGGAGCTGGGCATTAAGCATTTGTTCATCTTCTATTTTTCCATTGAGTTGACTGATTTCAAAGTCCTTCCTGTGGATTAAGAAAAAATGTACTAGCTGACAAGTTTGATTTTTTTTGTTTCTTTGTTACAAATGCAGTTTTTATATTACTTTTTCAGCCTCTCTTCAAGTTGCTGCTTGTCATTTTCCAGGTCCATGAGACTCTCTAGAGCTAACTTTAGGTCTCCTTCAAGCTTACGCTTTGCTCTTTCAAGATCCATACGTATTTTCTTTTCTTGCTCGAGGGACCCTTCCAGCTGTGGGGGTGATAAAAGCCTTTTAGTTTTATTTGTTAGCAATATTCAGTGTTTTTGTTAATCGTTTTTAAAACATGGCAACACATTATTTACAATGTTCTTACATCATCCACTTGCTGCTCCAGCTTAGCCTTGGCTTTGGTCAGAATGTTGACTTTGTCTTCTTCACTCTGCAGGTCATCCAGTGTTTGCTGATGAGCTTCCTGTAAGGCTTTCTTTTCCTTGGTCAGCTTTGCGATGATTTCATCCTGAGCAGCCATCTCTTCAACCAGGTTCTTCACCTGTTGAAAGTAAAGTTGGAGGTTTTTGTCAAAAATCTGTGCCAACTTCTGTTTTCCAGAAGTAATGATTTGGATAGAGAATGTGCCATGTTGGATCAAGAACAATCAGAGAAGCCTTAGAAACAGTCTCTGTAAATCAAATGTTTGATAGTACCTTGTTCTCAGTGGCATGCTTTTCTTTCTCCACTTTAGCCAGAGTTAATTCTAAGTCATCAATGTCTTTCTTCAGCTCAGAGCACTCATCCTCCAGCTTCCTCTTCTTAGCTGTCAGTTCAGAATTCATCTCCTCCTCATCCTCCAGTCTTTCTGTCAGCTCTTTGGCTTTGGCCTCCAGCTGAATCTTGCTCTTGATCAGCCCCTCACATCTTTCTTCAGCATCACACAGGTTGTCTTGCTCCTGTTATTATTTAAAAGGCGCAGCATTAGAAAATGGCAGACTTGGTTTGATGCTATTATATGTAAGTCTCACAGACATTAAACGTACTGATTGGACTTGAAGCTGCAGGTCATTCTTCTCTTGGAGAAGAGTGACCATTTTTTCTTCAAGTTCCTTCTTGCGGGCTTCAGATTTTGCGTAAGCCTCTTTTAGTTTGGCAAACTCTTCTTTCATGTTGGCCATCTCCTTCTCAGTCTCTGCTGATTTCAACAGAGGTTTAATCTTGAAGTACAGCTTCATCCAGGGCCAATTCTTGACCCCCATGAAGGCACGGATGTTCCACTGGATCACAAGCAGTGCATCCCTATGGACATTGATTCATAAAGTTATTGTGTCGTTGTGCGATCAATCCAAGTAATTATTCCTTGAAAACAACTTTTGTATAATGACTTTTATTAAATAAACTTAATCTTTAAATCCCTGAACACAGGTGAAGATAGGATGGAGGTTTAGGATTAATGAAACATTTTGAATCGCTTGCTTAATTTAGTTTTCGCCTACGTTATGATTTCAAGAAGACATCTGGTTTGTGTTGTCCAATATATAATAGCTTGTCAAAATTCAGTGAGCTATTGATGAACAAAACCATAATTTTAATGTCACCTTGAATCTTTTATTCCTCTGCCCCTTCCATGATGTGGAATTTGATAGGATTGAATTACTTTAGTGCAGTTACCTGCGTTCTACAATCTTCTGGAATTCAATTCTTGCCAGAACACCACGTGACCTTGCCTGGATCCTGGTGATAATTAGAGCCAGACGGTCATCTCGCATCTCCTCTAGCAGACCAAGCAGCCCAGCTTTGAAGAACACCTGATTTTTACAAACAGTAACAAGCACAAAATGCCAATGTTGAGGGTTTGTTCAAGACTATGGTTTGTGCCCAGCCCACTACAAGCACATTTCTGTATGTTATCACATAGCTCATAATATTTAAATATAGGTGTAGCTGAACAAAGTGATATCCTCTGTTTGCCTATAGTTATAGGTTGTGTCAGCGATGTTTGGCTGAAACATAAACATTCACCTGATCCTTCCTCACGATCCACTAGCTGTCCGCCTCACAAGCAGGGCGGCAAAAAAACGCATCTCTGTGGCCCCCCCAGGCTCCAAGATCGTGCACAAAAACAAATGGGAATATCAACCACTCGTAAATCAAGTTAACAGTATTCCAACCAATCACAGACAATTGGTGGGTGTTGTGGGTTTTTTTGCGCTCGTGCATGTGAAGTGGTGGCTGAAAGACAGCTGAGGCAGTGGTAGAATTCTTGTCAATGGTTCTCGTTGTGCGTGTCGCTTTAAGAAAAGCGCATTCGTGATAATTTTGAAACACGGACGGGAGGGGCTAGCTGGCTCTGTTTGTTTGGGATCTCGCAATGGAGGTGAGGGCAACCAAGATCGCTGACACAACCTTTAAGCATTGTGGTCAATAGTCAACAAAAAAATGGTGTGAACAAGTATATGTGCCAAAATGTAATTCACCAATACGTACCTTAGTGTGTCCCAGTTTGTACTGACTGTGGTCTATATCCAAGGAGCCCAAGAGCTTCTCTGCAGCTTTTTTGTTATCGATGAACTGTCCCTCAGGAATAGCACTGGGGTTCAAAATGCGGTATCTTTGCAATAAAGGTAGAAATTGTGTTTTATTTCATGTTATATAAAATTTCAAACTAGTACGAGTAGTTTATGATAGAATGAGAAAAGACTTCATGTTGTATTTTCCTCTCATCAATAAATCTGACTGACACCTCTGTTTGAAATCTCCATAGAGGATCCTGTTTGGGAAGCCCTTTCTGCAGATCCTGATGCCTTCCAGCACACCATTACAGCGCAGCTGGTGCATCACCAGAGGGTTCTCCATGGCCCCAGGAGTCTTGGTCTCATTGGGGATGATGCAGCGTACGAAGTGAGGGTGAGTAGACCTCAAGTTGGTCATCAGTTTATTGAGGTTCTCCTGTGGAAGTAATTGTACCCTGTATTTAATAAAACTTGTTTAGGGGATGTCTCAGCCATTGGTTTCAATATGAAGTAGCCATACACATATACTGTATTTATTTGTAAATTTACTTACCCTGTGCAAGGCAGACACCGTTTGGAAAGATGAACCCTTCTTCTTGGTTCCTCCTCCTTTTCCGCCCTTTCCACTGTCTGCTTATAAACCATTATACAACATATTAGATTACATTTAAAGACACATGTATACATTTTTGTCATCTTCAAGTTCTCACTATGAATTTCTTTAAGCTTTGAGCTTCCCTGTGAGGTTAATGCAGAAAATTCAGTGAATTCCTACCTGAATCAGCTCCAGCATAGTTTGCAAAGAGAGTACCTAAAAGCTTGAGATTAGACTTCTGGTAGAGTCCAACAACCGTCTCATTCAGAGGATCCTTGTTCTTTACCAGCCAGTTGTTGATGTTATAATCAACAGTTCCAGCATAATGTATCAGGGCAAAGTGGGCCTCTGGTTTTCCTTTGATAACTCTAGGCTTCTGGAAGTTACTGGTTTTCCCAAGGTGGTTGTCATAGAGCTTAGCTTTAAAGGTGGTATCAGAGGCTTTGGGGAACATGCACTCCTCTTCAAGGATGGACATGATACCCATGGGCTAAAGGGAAAACAAAATGATTGGTTCCAAAAAAACTGTCAATATTTTCAATCCTTCTTAATATACAGTGGCAGTTATGTTAACCCTTTGAAATTATCTAGTTTAATGTAATCTGATCTGGATCTCAGTCCCAAGTATAGAAAAACACAATGTACTTAACCTATTACCACTCAGACATATATAATATTTCATGTCTTTAATAAACAAATCCATTAACATTCATAGACCTGGAAAAAGTAAGTGAATCCTTAGTCTAATGACTCCAACAAGAGCTAGTACTGTGTTTACTCTCCCAAGAAGAGTCCAGCCAACCCAAGTTGACTCCAAAGGCACAATGCAGAATGCTAATGGAGGTAACAAAAAAACATATATATATATATAAAAAAAAATTATATATATATATATATATAGTGCTACATCTAAAGACTTGGAACTGGTTAACATCTCTGTTTATGAACAGGCATGATATCCATGGCAGGACACCACGGAGAAAGCAACTGCTTTCCACAAAAAAAAAAAAACATCACTGCAAGCCTCAAGTTTGCCCAAAGAGCATCTTGGCACTCCACAACGCTACTGGGAAAATGTTTTGTGGACTGATAAAACTAAGGTTGAATTGTTTGGGAAGAACATACACATATGGCATAGAATGGGCACTGCAAACCACCATGAGAACATCATTCATGCAGTGAAATACGATGAAGGGAGCTTCATGGTTTGGGGCTGCTTTGCCATTGGACCGCTTGCCATCACAGAGGGTAAAATGAAGTCCCAAGTTTATTAAGGTATCCAACAGGATAATTTCAGGGTGGGTGTCCCCCAGCAGAAGCTCAGTAGTAGTTGGTTGATGTAGCAGGATAGTGACCCTAAACATCAGTGTAAATATTCTACAGAATGGCTTCAAAAACAGAAGAATTGGAGTGGACCAGTTAGAGCCCAATGCCTTCCAATAGAGATGCTATGGAATGATGTCAAGAGAGCCATTCACACCAAACATCCTAAGAATATGACTGAGCTGAAGCAGTTCTGTCAGGAAGAATGTTCCAACATTCCTTCTGAACATTGTGCAGGTCTGATCAGCAGCTACCAGAATCATTGGTTGTAGTTATTGCTACCAAAGGAGTTTCAACCAGTTATTAAATCCAAGGGTTCACTTACTTTTACCACCAGCACTATAAATGTTTAATGGATGTGTTCAATAAAGACATGATGATGGTTTCAGGTTACGTCTATTCTTGGGACTTAGATGCAGATCAAATCACATTTTGTGAAAAATTAATGCAGAAAACTAGGTCATTTCTAATGGTTCACATACTTCTTCTAACCGTTATGGCTGAACATACTATATACTGTGTATGGTCGAGTCTCTCACCTTTTCAATCAGGTCAATGCAGGCCTGCAAGTCCATACCAAAATCTATGAAAGTCCATTCAATGCCCTCTTTCTTGTACTCCTCCTGCTCCAGCACAAACATGTGGTGGTTGAAAAACTGTTGCAGTTTTTCATTGGTGAAGTTGATGCACAGCTGCTCAAAGGTGTTGAACTGAAAGGAAATAATCCATAGGATGACAAAGTTTAGTAATATTACCTTAAACCAAAGACTAACCCTATAGAGTATGTATTATTTTTAAACTCACATCAAAGATCTCAAATCCAGCAATGTCCAGTACACCAATGAAGTACTGGCGAGGCTGCTTGGTGTCCAGGGATTGGTTTATTCTCACCACCATCCACAGGAACATCTTCTCATACACTGACTTAGACAATGCACCAACAGCATAGTATACCTAACATGGAAATACATTAAAACACCTTAGTAACATTTTCTGGACTTTATTTTTAATTGAACTGTAATATTAACATTGTTCTACCTGAGCGACATTTTGTCCCTTGGTGACCATCTCATTTCCTACTTTGACTCTTGGGTGACAGAGACCTTTGATGAGGTCAGCAGAGTTCAGGCCCATCAGATATGCAATTTTGTCAGCAACTGTTAAGAAATTGTTATTAATTAAACAAGTTCATTGCTGTCTTTCAATGTCTTGATAATAATTGTATGCATCATTCCTTTAACACCACTAGCTGTAGTTTGTTTCAAACCCTTCACACCTTCAGTGCCATCAGCCTCTGCCTGCTCTTCACGCTGCTTCTGCTTAAACTTCATATTTCCATGATGCATGATGGCACCAGTCAGCTTGTAAATGCCGTTCTTCTCTTCTTGAGTGAAGCCCAGCACGTCAAAGGCTTCCTGAAAAAGATTGTACAAGATCAAAAATGCATTTCTAATGTATTTAGGGTTGAGGTAGAATTTTTTTAGCTAAGCTGTAAAGATTTAGCTCACATCAGTGGCCATCAACTCTTCAGAGTCATTGATGGAGGCTACTGTCGTCTCTCCTTGGGAGATGAAGGCGTAGTCATAGGGGTTGTTGGTGATAAGCAACATTTCTACGGACAGAAGGAGAAAAAATATATTGTAAAAAATCTCAGTGTATTAAAGTGAAGTGATAACTTTCACTTTCGTTGGATTTTGTTGGATATATACCCAGAAGTTCAGGCTTTTTCTGAGACAAGATCTGGTAGAAGATGTGGTAATCCCTCTCAGCTTTGAGCTGGAAGGTCACACGAGACTTCTCCAAAAGGTCTGTCCAGTTGAATACAAATAAATTGTTATTGTATTACATAAATAAGTTGATAAGCAGGCTTAATATCTTTAAATTTGTTCCATAAACTTTTACTCACAAGTTTCAATATCAGCAGAAGCCAGCTTTCCTCGATTATCAAAATGAATGCGGATAAATTTACCCTAAAAGGAAGAGAGAGACTTATTTTAGCCCAGTTGATTCACTTCAGTTCCAAAAAGTACCAGCTGCAATATGGCAGACACTCACAAATCTGGAGGAATTGTCATTCCTGATGGTCTTGGCATTCCCAAAGGCCTCCAGAGCAGGGTTAGCCTGAATGATTTGATCCTCCAGGGTACCCTGATTTGATCAAATAAAGAATCATCTTCAGGCCAAGTAAATTTCAAAATGTACTTAGAAATAATTTTTAATTGAAATGTAGTTGTATTTTGTGACAACAAACCTTTTTCTCAGCAGCTGCATCTTTCTTTGCACCTGGGACAGCAGCGATGCTGGCAAAGTACTGAATGACACGCTTGGTGTTGACAGTCTTTCCAGCACCGGATTCTCCGCTGAGTGGAAGAGAGACAGAATGTTTAAGTCTATTACCTATGACCTTTAACTACTGAAGAGATATTTATTTGGCTGTGTGACTTACGTGATCAGGATAGACTGGTTTTCTCTGTCTGTTGCAAAGAGAGATTTTCAAACATTGTAATAATCTCAGAGAGAATATTTAAATATATATATATAATATTAAGGTTTAAATAGGTTATTTACCTGCCAGCATGTACTGGTAGGCATTGTCAGAGATGGAGAAGATATGAGGAGGAGCTTCAGCCCTCTTCTTTCCTCTGTAGGCAGTAACCACATCTTGGTTGTAGACTGGCAGCCCCTTGTAGGGGTTGACAGTCACACAGAAGAGCCCAGAGTAGGTCTGACATAGAGAGATAAGAGTTATAGATAAAAGAAAGATAACATGATGTGTTACTTTGTCATAAGGACGTTGTTTATTAGCCAATATTTGATGTATAAAAGTAGGGTGGATGCTCTTACATAAATCATCCATGCTGCATAACGCTCTTTGAGGTTAAACAGCACAGCAGGCTCATGGAGGAACGTGAACATCGCCATGTCTTCAATTTTATCAAACTTTGGCGGGTTCTGAGGGTGTACATCACACTCCTTCACTGTGACAGTCTGGAGAAAGAGGTAACAGTCTTAGAAAAAGTTCAGACCTATATTAACATACATTCAACTGAACGGTATTAATATTATGTACATACCTTTCCAAATTCAGTCTGAGCAGTGACTTTGTCACCGTCACGACTAGTGACGGATGCCTTTACGTACTCAACCTCAGGGTCAGGAACGAAGCACTCCTTCTTCATGTCAAATGGACGAGTCTGGGCCTCCAGACGCTCCCTGTCTGACTTTCTCAGAAAAGGAGCAGCAGGCCCAAAATCTTTCATGGCAGCGTCGCCCATTTCTTAACCTGTTACAGATTTACAAATGTTTTATTGTGTCACACTATTACATACTATACAATAGCCATAGGGCTGGGCGATATCCAATATGATCATTTTCTAAATTTTATCTTTCGATAATAACAAGTAAATACCAACTCAAATATTAATGTTGAATGTGTGAACAGTTGGAGCCCAAATATTGGTTAAAATGGATTGTGAGAGGTGTTTTCTAGCAGTAGTGTGCTGGGTTTCCTTCATTTATTCTGTCAGCCTTACTAGTCAAGTCCTGCACGCCTACACCCTAGAATTCTACTCATGGGAAGACCCAAATGTAGTTAAATCAATGTATTGTTGTAATCTGTTTACTCAATACTTTACATTTTTTCAGGCTTTACCACATGATTATTTCATATAGATTATTTCTTCATTCTACCAGAAAACATGCTTTATAGTGATATATATAGAGATGTAAAATTACAAGAGAGGACATTTTTTCCATCTCCCAACCCTTATTACTCATCAACATGCAACATGTGCAATAATGATAATAAGATAGTACTATCTATTTAGTTCTAAAATTACAATAAGCTCTTAATCGTGTATTAATTCAATTCCATTAACTATACATTGACAAAATTGACTCTCCTGACTGACATTGAAGGAATTTTTACAACCTCATTCCAAAAGAAGTGGGGCACTGTGTAAAAGAAAATCATTAAATTTAGGGTGTATACTTACAAAAACAAGTATATCGTCTTGGCCAGTTTTTAATGATTTTTAATTATCACATTATTTTAGACAGCATCCCAATATTTCTGGGCTGTAGTCAGGATTAAACACTTGAGATAGAATCAAAAGTAGCTTTTACCTTGGCTTGGTTGGAGCTCAGAGGAGACCAGGGCCAGTCAGGGTATTTCTATTCAAACCAAATATCACAGCAAAATGTTTATCAATTACAACTACTGTACCATCACCATTTGTTAAAACCAGCTAAAACATGATACACATGTATACACAAGTATATTGCTAATACTTTCCACCAAAAATGTTTCTATTTGCACTACCACCCCTCTAATACAATTGTTTTACTTACCTTTAACTCTCCTTTAACCTTTAACTGAGTGAAGTGATGAGCCCTGTAGCTCAGAGCAGACCTCCCTCCATTAATAAGGGTTGTTTATCCACCAAATATGGGATGAATTTTTGGAGAAAGGTTACACATGGAAAAAAAACCTCACCGAATTGGGCAGGATGCACTGCTGCTATTTGTTGCCGTCACCTTGTGACAAACAGGGTGAGGACAATACATGGTACACAGAGAAGGGAGGGGTAGAGATGGGCATCAGGGACAGACTTGATATCAAGTGACTCTTATTTTATACAGAAAAAATATAGAAAGTCATTTAATGTAATTTGTTACTAGCTACTGACTAATTTCAGTTGGGTCATTCATTAGACTGTCTTAGTTTTACAGGGCATTAAAATAGTTCACTTAAAATGTATACAATTTAACCCCTATCTTGTGTTTTAAAGTTTATTATTTTGTTCAATTAAAACATCAGTGATGGATTTAATAAACTGATGGATAATAACATTAACCTCTTATAGTCATGCAGTATATTTAGAATTTGGTAAGATGACTGGGAACAATAAAACATGGCAGGGGTTCATCCATTTAAATGCTTGTTTATATGTGAAGACAAACAGGATCCACCTCCATGATTCTTCCTTTCCTTCTCAATTTGGTGTCTCTATTCTAAATCCCTAACAGAAGGGGGACAGACAACAAAGATTAAAGATTTAATAAGATTTGATCTTCAAATGTTGTGCTTTGAAAGCAGTTCTGGACTTGTCTTGTTAGGATTCTTAATCAAAAAAGATGAGGTAAGGCGAAGGTCAGTCATGTGAAGGGTGGTGATGTGCATTGTGTCGCAGCTGTTGTCGAGTGAGAGCTAAGGTCAGGGACTTTGAATTATCACTCATCACCGTTTTGCTCCGCTAGGTCTACACCCTTTGTCTGATGGTGTCGTTATGGTATTGTTCCCTCTCCTTTGGCCTTGAGGACAAAGATAACCCTGTGAAATTCTTGTCTGGATTTTTTCTCTCTCGGATTGTGAGGGGCAGCTTGGAGGGCAGTGAGATAGCTGAAATGAAGTCTCCGGTGTCATGAATAAAGGAGTAACAGGTGCATGGCACTGAAAATATACCTAGACATGTCTCTTTACTCTAGGCCACAATATTCATAAGTTTTACATTTTTAATCCATTATGATATGTAATTATTTGACGTTTGTTGTTTGTATCCAAGCATATAGAGAATTGTATTTCCTTCTAACCCCCTACCATGGCCTTAGTCTTACTTTTATAGAACATCAATCATAACAAAAACCCACTGCTTTAAGGAGAAGAGAATGGGTTATGCTTCTTTGTCCTTCTTCCATGAAATCAAGCCACGTTTCCACTCTTACCCATAAGCAGTTGTAACCATGTATGGAAGTTTTTTACTTCTGTAAAATAAGAGTGACGAGTGCTGAATTCTGTTTGACATTGTTGGACCCTTTTTCATTCTCAGCTGTCCAAATCCCTGTGGAAGTCTTCATATGTTTAGTGTCCCCCTGCTGGCTTCCATCCCTATCTCGATGTTTGGGCAGAGAGCTGTAACCAGACTCCTCTAAGGTAAGACCAGTTGTTAGGGGCTAACATCTTTGATATAAAGAACAAATGGTGTAACCTTGATATGCTATTTTTGTTGTTGTCTGCTAATTGATCCTCAAATATTTCTAAACCCCACAGTTCATCATGTTATGCAGTTGACAAAGAGGAGCCTGTAGAACCAATGTAATGATGTTAAAAGGTTAAGTCTTAAGGGGTCAGGAGGAAAATTAATAAAGCCATGGCTTACATAGTTGTGTTAGTGCTAGCATGTTGATGACAAAGAATAACACTATGTAGTTCATTTCTTATCTTGTAATCTCTCTGCAAATGCCTAAACCCTTGGAAGGACGGGGCCATGTGAGATCAAGGTCAGCAGGGCTGGACAGGTGACAAGCTGATATCCACCCTTTACTTGGCTCCCTGTGAGTGTAAGAACTTGACATCCGTCTCTCTTTTGTGCCACTGCAGGAGAATGAAGTAAGGTAAGTCCGTCATAGATTTATCTTGAAGTTAGCTTTAGCGTAAGCAATGTTTTTTTATTTGTTTTTATTGTGTTTTGTTAAATATCTGATTGACTAATTCTGTGTCTGTCAGTTTATGTTGATTGCATGCTAGCCTAAGCAATAGTTAGCATTGTGTTACACTGCTTTACTGCATATTACATTAAGCAGCTGAGTGATGTGGTTTGAAATAATTGATATATATTTATATATATTTCAATACAATGTGGCAGATGTCTATTAATCTGACATCTAAATCACTGTTGTGCTGTTATGCATTACATGTGACCAGACTCTTCATATGTGTCAGACAATAACTTAGGTGGCAGTACAGCTCGCTTGGAATAATTCATTTGGACAATAAACATGTTTAGAACAATAACTATGGTATAATTATTTTTGTTGAAATTTGGTGGACACCTAAAGTAAATTATATCCCATTGGAATTGGCCAGAACAATGGCAGTGGATTCGGTGTCCTGTCAAAACTTCTCCTCAAATGCATCATGTGTTACCAAACACAAAAGAAGAGATGTATGTTGTTTTTTTATGTTAGGTGCTTAAAATTACTATTACACTGACGACTCTATGATTTACCTACAGATAAACAACGCCTTCAGACGTGTGTTTTGAGATGTCATTTGCACATCTCTGAATAGAGATTCCAAAACTGTTGTCTGGTTCGGAAGGACATCTTATGCTTCAGGTCTCCACCCAGTAATATTAGATTCATAAATGTTACATTTGTTGAAAAAAAATTGTGCAGTATCCACAACATCTGCATCTTAGAATATGCTGTTTTTCTAACCATTTCTAATCTGGAGTTAACTTAGTTACCCACATACTCAACCAGCGTACAAATGGTCTTGGTATTATAGTAGTACTAAAGTTGTAGAAACAAGCAGTACCAACACACCTTGACATAAAGGCAGAATAAGGCAAAAGGGATCCACTTTTATCAGAAAAATTATACTTTATTTGAGATAATTCTTCATCCTGTTGATTTGTAATAGAGGCAGAATAGTTGCAATATAATAGTAGCAACAAGCATTTTTAAGTTTGTTTCAATAAAAGATTTTAAGACTCTAAGACTATGCAACTTTGCGAGATATAATTTGTGCAAAGTTTATTACTACACTTTCAGGCCTGTTCATGCTGCACAGGCTTAACATAATTTATCACCCCAAAACATTTAGCAATAATCTATTGATAACATTTAATAATGTTATTGATTAATTAGTTGTTAAAGATTAAAATTATTTTAAGGTCCGGGTTCAACAACTTTTTTAATGCTAACAAAATTGTGGTATCCCTACAACTGATATTTAACTGCCATATAATTACAATTACAATCCATGTTTGCCAAAGTTTAATTATGGACAAGGTAAAGAATCTCCAAAAATGAAACTTAGACCATTACTAACTACAATCCTGATTCCAAAAAGTTGTGCAAAAGTACAAAAGTTTCCCAGTTTGAGCATTAGAAATCTTGTTTTTTCAGTATTCTGCATTGTATTCATAGCATCCCAACTTATTTGAAAATAGTGTTGTACCTTCCATCAAAAGCATTTCCTAGCTGCTCTAGCCTCAGACTAACTGTTCCTCCCACAGAAGTGTCTAAGTATCTAACACTGGAAAAATGATTTACAGAATACTTGTGAGATACTACAGTCTGACGAACAAGAAATGAAACTCAGATCATGGGTGTCTGTAAAAACTGTAAAAAGCAAGGCAATCAGAGATGGCAGACTTCACCCCACAGCGCCCTCTGTTGACCAGAGGATGTATATGCAGCGGACACACAGACAGACAGACAGACAGACACCGCCGCCCAAAACAATACTTCACTCCCACTCCGTGGGGTGGCATAGCATCCGTGAGGAGCCAAATAGGCACTCAGTTAGAGTGCAACGCCATCTGTTGGCCAGAGGATGTATTTGCAGCGGACACACAGACAGACAGACACCGCCGCCCAAAACAATACTTGAAGTAATAATAAATGGGCAGAGAGCAGTTCTGAGTGTCACCACAGGATGGCAGAATTGACCACCCAACCCTTCTCCATATGGCATTGATTGGCTTCACAAATGTTTGCTTTTCCAGTTGTTTTGTGCTTTCTGATGCTAACCCCTGTTATGTATCAATCTATTTAAATACATTAGTTTTCTTTGGGGATAAAGTGAAAGCTGGTGAATACAACATGCACATTATATGACAGGTCTCCCTTTAGCCATGCCTCTCCAGGTGAATGTTATTGGAATAAATTAAGAGTCTACACATTAATGTGAATGCATTTTGCTTTATTCTACAGAGTTACTTTGAAGACAAAGGGGACTACAGCACAGGAGATCCCAAAGGTCTTAGGTGGCCGTCAGTGAGTTTCACTCCTCATCTAGCCCTTTCTGTGATGGAGAATGATAAGAGAGTAGACACAAAGAGATGGATTAGTCACAGAGGACCAACAACAAAACTCAACAAGTATCAAAGGTAACTTGGCTAATGATGTTACATGTTAGTGATACTGTCAGCATTCCTCTACAGCAGTTTGCTGGTAAATCATGTTGAAATTCATGTTCAGTTTGTGGGATTTCTGAAAAGCACTGAATGTATTTGGAGAAAGCTAAGATGTTTTATGGTAACAAAATGTGGGTCTGCTGGATATATTATTGATAAGAATAATCATTTAGGGGCACTCTGGTAAAACTGAGGTTAAGGCGTTAACCATGAGTCATCCCTGGTTTAAGTCTGATCAGAGCTTTGTTGCATGCCACCCATCTCTCTCTACCCTAATCTTCTGATGTATATTTACCGTAAACTCACAAATAAATGCTTAAAATGACCAGAAAAATATTTTAGAATATAGTAGCAATTTAAACCTTGTGTTATATTAGCATTTAATTTGTCACAATGCTTTTTAGGTGATAAAAAAAATAGCATTAACACTTCACTAATACAGCTTACTAACACTATAAAAAATAAATTTGATCTATTCAAAGACTGGCCTGGTTTATTTACTCCCCTTGAAACTGATGAACATTTTTGCTTTACAAATAAAACACCACTTAAATGAATTGAGTAATGAGGATGATTGAAAAATAGTGTGTAATATTATGACGGCAGTAAGACAGTATAGAAGGTGTAGGGAGGTTTCTTACCTTTGAGCTCACATCACGGCTCTTGGCACGCAGCTTGTTGACCTGAGATTCAGCAATATCAGCTCGCTCTTCAGCCTCATCCAGCTCGTGCTGCAGTTTACGGAACTTACCCAGATGAGTATTGGCCTGCTCTTCCTACAGGGTTTACCACATACACAGACCACAATATTCTATTAATACAAGAGGCCTGAACATGGATTAAGTGACATATGACAACATGGTCTCCAGTTGATAGGGTAAACACAGCTTCAACATTGGTTTATAGTCTCAATGTAAATATAAATTTCCTATGAACTGTATCTGTGCACGTATGAGTTTAGCATTAAATGAGAGACAGCTTTTCCAGCCCACACTTACAGCCTCCTCTGAAGATCTCTTATAGGCTTTGACTTTCAACTGCAGTTTGTCCACCAGATCCTGCAGACGCACCATATTCTTGCGGTCTTCCTCAGTCTGTAAAATCAAGGGAATAGTAAAGACACTTTGCCTCTTAATATTGACAACAAAAACACGTTTTGAAAAGTAGGTGTTGTATAGTGGAACATAGAAAATAGTAATAATATTTCATTGATCCAAGCACAAAGGGACATTTGTGAGCAGGCTAAGGAGATAACTGTTTATTGTATATGTTGTATGTTTTTACCTGGTATGTGAGCTCTTTAATGCGTCTCTCGTATTTACGGATTCCTTTCACTGCTTCACTGCTCTTCTTCTGCTCTGACTCCACCTCATTCTCCAGCTCCCTCACCTGAAAACATCAGAAAATGATTGATTAGGAATTCACTGGTCAACAGCCAAAAGTGGCATTAAACAATAACTTTTATCATTTAACTCCAAGCCACTTAGCAGCTAACTCTGCAGCTATATGGAGCTTTATAGCCAATTTCAGCTCACTGTTATGTTTTATTGGCATGGTGCAGTCTCAGAGCTTTGATAAACATTTTGTGTACTAACTGTTCATCATCAAGCAGAAGAAAAACAAAGTTAGGAACTAACTGGTGAAGGAAACATTTCACACAGGATTTGATTTGAAAGACTGATGAGATGATGATATTGTATACTTGTTTCAAAATGCAAAATATGATACTACAGCTTATAAATATAAAGCAATGTTGGACCCACAGATGTATTTTCAAGTTTCAAGTGTGTGATATTTGTATATGCAAATTTCTCTTACCCTGGCCTCGAGCTTCTGCACCTGCTTCTTGCCTCCTTTCATGGCGATCTGTTCAGCTTCATCCAGACGGTGCTGCAGGTCTTTGATGGTTTGCTCCATGTTCTTCTTCATACGCTCCAGGTGAGCGCTGGTGTCCTGCTCTTTCTTCAGCTCCTCTGCCATCATGGCAGCATCAGTGATGGCCTTCTTGGCCTTTTCCTCAGCATTTCTGCACTCCTGCACTGCTTCCTCCACTTCAGTTTGAAGCTGGGAAGCATCAACCTCGAGTTTCTTCTTCTGGTTTATCAAGCCAGTGTTCTACATATTTTGGAGATGTAAGATTGGGGAAAATAAGTGTTACCTTACTTATGAATCGCAATGCTTTGAATTTATTTTGAATATCCAAGAAAAAAAGACAGCTATCTTTGATTGTCGCAATGATGCAAATGATAAAGTCTCACCTGTGAGTGCAGTAGCTGCACCCGTTCACTAACATCCAGCAGCTCTTGCTCAGCAAGTTTGCGACTTCTCTCAGTTTGCTCCAGAGCAGCCCTCAGTTCCTCCAGTTCAGCCTGAAGCAGGTTGTTGCGTCTCTCAACGATGGCAATGTTTTCCTTCAGATCATCATTACCCCGAACAGCCTCATCCAGCTGAATTTGGCAATCCTTCATGGGATATCAACCACAATGTTTAGAATCCATTTGATTTGAATGAAACTTCATAGGAAAGTAAGGGTTTCCTTATCTACTTCACCTTTAGATGTGCATGGACAGATTTAAGTTGTTTCTGAGCCTCAGCTGCCTGCCTGTTGGCCTGGCTTAACTGGATCTCCATCTCATTGAGGTCTCCCTCCATCTTCTTCTTCAGGCGGAGGGCCTCATTCCTGCTGCGACTCTCAGCTTCGAGGGAACTCTGCAGGGTATCAATTGTCCTCTGCAGGTTCCTCTTGGTCTGCTCCATCTCCTCATCCTTCTCAGCCAGTTTGCGTTCAATATCAGCTTTAATTTGATTGAACTCTAGTTGGGCTCTAAGAATCTTACCCTCTTCATGCTCCAGGGAGGCCTTTTAAACAGGAGAGAACATAGTTATGCATAATACTAGACAGTTTAACTCCAAAATGTTTCATTCATCAAAGAGGATCCCAGTACCTCAGCTTCTTCAAGGGCAGACTGGATCTCCATTTTCTCCTGTTCCAGTTGTTTCCGTAATTTCTCCAGTTCATGAATGTTCTTTCCACTCTCACCAAGTTGCTCAGTAAGGTCAGAAATTTCCTCTGTGAAATGTCAAGCAGTGAGATTAAAATGATTTATATAATATGTCTACAGAAACCTAAAAACAAATCCTGGCAGTAAATCTCACCCTGTAAGTTCTTGTTCTCTCTCTTCATGGTCTCCAGATGATCCAAAGACTCTTCATAAGAGTTCTTCAGTTTGAAGAGCTCAGTGCTCAGAGCTCTGGCTTCCTTCTGTGAGCTCTCCAGCTCACACTGAGACTCCTCATATTTCTGCTTCCAGTCAGACAGAACCTACAATGGGTTGAAAGGACAGCAATGTACATGTGCCAGTTGAATGTAGAACAAATTACTTTAGGGATACCCAGGGGCTGGAAAATGACAAAAGGATGTGGGCCATGAACAAATGTATGCATGTGTTCATCTTGTATGAAACACTTTTCAAGTTGGAGAACATATAAAACTAACTCAAATTTGCTCAATAACTGTTTTTGGGGCCACAGGTATGCAACAGATGGACTTTGTTCGTTTGTACATGCTGGACTCTGTCTTGAATGTAAAGAATACAGCATTCTAGATGTCTGTATTCTCCAACATAGGACACAGTAACCAAAGTGGCTTTTTAACATAGTTCCTGGGGTTTCTACAGCTAAAGAACAGGTTCTGGGCCAGAAAACTGGTTCCAAACTGGCACCACCTTTGCTGGTCTCGAACCTAAAAATGCTCACCAACAAGATCAAAGAAATAGTTATATAAGAGAGCGATATAGAGTTTCTTTGAGCAATGAACATTCAAGTTGTGTAGTTTCTTAAAGGAAGTTGCCCAGTAATACTATAGTTGTAATGTGAATGTGAGTAAACATGACGCCATATAGTAATACTGGAAACAACAGGTTAAAAGATCAAACTACCAATATATTCCCCAATATTTTTGCTTGTACAAAGGTTTAGATGCTACACTGCCAATCAATAGTTTTGGTGTTCACAAACACTTATTAACGTATTTTATTTTACCTTGTCAAAGTTCCTTTGCTTCTTGTCCAGAGCAGCAGCAGCAGCATTAGACCTCTCCACATCCACCATGAGATCTTCAATCTCATTCTGCAGCCTGTGTTTGGTCTTCTCCAGAGACGAACATTTAGCATTCACTGCTTCGACAGCTTCCTCTGCATCCTGCAGACGCTGAGCCAGCTTTTTCCTTCGGAAAACAATCATTTAAATAATTTAATGTTCCTGCAGCTGTGCATGTTTGATTAATTATAATAGGTTCAACAAATATGACTGGCTGCTCGGTCATCTAACAGACAAACTTTTTGTTCGTCTTACATTTTAGTAGGAACATAACACAAACAAAAAGCTGATCTGCTAGACGAAGTAAAATGTCTCTTTAAGAATTACATATAAAATCGGTAATTTGGATCTCAAAGTGTCTTACTTTGCCTCCTCCAGTTCCTCGGTTCTCTGGATGGCATCAGTTTCGTACTTAGTTCTCCACTGAGCCACCTCAGAGTTGGCCTTGGACATGCTGCGCTGTAATTCAGCCTTGGCCTCCTGCTCCTCCTCATACTGCTCCCTGAGCAGGTCACAGTCATGACGAGAAGACTGCACTGCATGGGCCAAGGCACTCTTTGCCTGTTGAAATACAATTCTATGAATGAGTAAAACTTTAGTTTGAAATAACTGTCCAGTGATGTCACTGTGCACTGAAATTTAATTTCACCTTGGTCTCCTCTTCCAGTTGTCTCTTTAGGTCTTCAATCTGTTGAGTGTAGGACATTTTTCCTCTCGTCAGTTGAGAAACCAGAGAGTCCTTCTCCTCCAGTTGCCTTGAGAGCTCACCTTGAATTGGCAAATGAAAAATTATATTGCCAGCATCCTAACAAACCTTGTATTAACAAGAAGTGGACTTTTTAAAAAGAAATATTTGTTTTTCTCAAAACTCATGATTTCAAAACTTGTTAGACAGAAAAATTGGCAGCTGTCAAATACAACAAGCAGATATCAGTTTGAAATCAAGCAAAAGGTGTTTACCATTTTCTGTTTGAAGTTTGGCCTTTTGCATATTGAAGTCAGTGATGCAACGTTGAGCTTCTTCAAATTTGGTCTTGTATTCATTCATCTGATCTTCCAGAGTCCTGCTTGTCTTCTCCAGGTTAGTCTACATTAAAAAAACATTTTAAATATTTCCATCATAGACGAGATACTAACATATTCATACAATGTCAACATTGTAAAGTAATAACCTTTGTCTTCACAATATGTTCCATATTGGAGACCACATCATCCAGCTCCAGTCTGAGCTCACTCTTCTCCTTCTCCAGTTTCTGCTTGACTCTCTGCAGGTTGTCGATCTGCTCTCCCAGATCAGCCACACTGTCAGCTTGTTTCTTCCTGAGTGTGGCAGCAGTGGCTTCATGCTGCAGAGTGGCCTCTTCAAGGTCTCTACGGAGTTTCTGGAACTCAGCCTCCCTCTTCTTGTTCATCTCAATCTGGGCGGATGTTGCTCCTCCAGCCTCCTCCAGCCTCTCACTGATCTCCTCCAGCTCTCTGGCCAAGTCTGCTCTTTGCTTCTCCACCTTTGCTCGGGCAGCTCGCTCTGCCTCAAGCTCTTCCTCCAGCTCCTCTATGCGGGCCTATAAAGGCATAATTATTTAGTCTGTACTCATTATTGTATATATATATTTGTTTTGCAGATTTTGGACCATTACACAATTATGTCATTACCTGGAGCTCCTTCAGTTTCTTTTGAAGCTGAATTGTTATGGCCTGCTCATCTTCTATTTTGCCGTTGAGCTGACTGATTTCAAAATCTTTCCTGTGGTGAAATACAGTCGTTAGAATTGGCCTTTCTGTATCTGTACACCTTCTATGTATTGTACTAGATACAGACATACTGTACATGCAGTAGAATAATGTGGTTACTTTTTCAGATGCTCTTCAAGTTGCTGCTTGTCATTCTCCAGGTCCATTAGGCTCTCCTGGGTTAATTTCAAGTCTCCCTCTAGCTTCCTCTTAGCCCTCTCAAGATCCATCCGAATCTTCTTTTCTTGTTCCAGTGAACCTTCAAGCTGGACAATAACATTACAAAAAATTAACCTATTTTCTCCAGTTTTCAAGTAGCATAAAATCTAACAAAACACTTTAAACTAAGGTTGCGACATTACATATCAGAATTCTTACATCATCCACTTGCTGCTCCAGCTTAGCCTTGGCTTTGGTCAGAGTGTTGACTTTGTCTTCTTCACTCTGCAGGTCATCCAGTGTTTGCTGATGAGCTTCCTGTAAGGCTTTCTTTTCCTTGGTCAGCTTTGCGATGATTTCATCCAAAGCAGCCATCTCTTCAACCAGGTTCTTCACCTGATCAATTAATATTGAAAAAGTGTACAGGTTAGAAATATTGCTTCTTATTTTATTTAAGAGAAAAAGACATAGCCAAGTCATTGTCATACCTTGTTCTCGGTAGCATGCTTTTCTTTCTCCACTTTAGCCAGAGTTAACTCTAAGTCATCAATGTCTTTCTTCAGCTCAGAGCACTCATCCTCCAGCTTCCTCTTCTTAGCTGTCAGTTCAGCATTCATCTCTTCCTCATCCTCCAGTCTTTCTGTCAGCTCTTTGGCTTTTGCCTCCAGCTGAATCTTGTTTTTGATCAGCCCCTCACATCTTTCTTCAGCATCTGCAAGATTGTCTTGTTCCTAAATTGACACAATCAAATAATTGTATGCTTTTGTTGACATATACGTTTCAATATTCACGATTAACATATCTTCTATATAAAGATATTTTTTTAAATATTTGCATGCTCTTTACTGGATGGTTATATTGGCATTTAGACATACAAATATTAAGAATGCTGTCGTTAGACTTACAGCCTGGACATGAAGCTGCAGGTCATTCTTCTCTTGAAGAAGGGAAACCATTTTCTCCTCTAGCTCCTTCCTACGAGCTTCAGATTTTGCATAAGCCTCTTTAAGTTTCAGGAATTCTTCCTTCATGTTGGCCATTTCCTTTTCTGCCTCAGCAGACCTCAACAGAGGTTTGATCTTGAAGTATAGCTTCATCCAGGGCCAATTCTTGACCCCCATGAAGGCACGGATGTTCCACTGGATCACTAATAGTGCATCTCTGCCAAAGATCAACCAAAGTTATTACTACTGCTTCCACAAAACAAATCATAATGACCAATTAATATTATTTCCTTGGCTTTAGTTTGTTTCTAATTCCTCTGACCTTCTTTCAACAATCTTCTGGAATTCCACTCTTGCCAGCAGACCTCTTGCTCTTGCTTGGATTCCAGTGATGATGAGTGACAAACGGTCATCCCTCATCTCCTCCAGTTGCCCAAGAAGACCAGCCTTGAAGAACACCTTCAAGAATATGTAAATATCGACCAGGGGTTACACCTTTGGACTTTAAAGCAAGACTATGTACTTTTATAAGGAGAAATAATATGTCATATCTTTTAGAAATTAAAAGTTTCACTAAAATGAACTCTCAACTCAATGCAACACACTCATGGATGTTGCTGCTCTACTGCTATTTGGTCTGGTGTAGCAAGTAGTTTATGGTGCCAAATATTGCTGTATACCTGGTAATATTCAGTTATGTTACTGACTTGATGACTCTTTTCTAATATTCTCCTTGTACTACTGTGCCACTTTTGGCAATAACCATGATTCCATAGTTGATTATAGATTAATTTCTTTTATGAATTACCTTTGTGTGTCCAAACTTGTACTGGGTGTGATCAATATCCAGAGACCCAAGAAGTTTCTCAGCTCCCTTCTTGCTGTCAATGAACTGACCCTCAGGGATGGCAGCAGGATTCAAGATGCGATATCTGTGAAAGAAAAACATTTTTAGAAAATATTATTGATGTATTGTCTGGGAATTATTAAGTGTGTCACGAAAGCATTTGATATATAAGGTAATACCTCTGTTTGAAATCTCCATAGAGGATCCTGTTTGGGAAGCCCTTTCTGCAGATCCTGATGCCTTCCAGCACACCGTTACAGCGCAGCTGGTGCATCACCAGAGGGTTCTCCATGGCCCCAGGAGTCTTGGTCTCATTGGGGATGATGCAGCGTACGAAGTGAGGGTGAGTAGACCTCAAGTTGGTCATCAACTTGTTCAGGTTCTCCTGTGTAGGTAATTAAACACTGTGTTTATTACCCAGTTTGTGTTGCCATTATCTTAACTGTCAATGTAGAATGTCGGCTCAGTTATTGTCTGTAGCCATCCACAGATAATTCGTTGTGCTTTTACTTACCCTGTGCAAGGCAGACACCGTTTGGAAAGATGAACCCTTCTTCTTGCTTCCTCCTCCTTTGCCCTTACCTTCAGCTAATAAACAATATATAACTTATTAGATTGCATTTAAAGACATAGTCATGAATCTTAAAGTTCTAACTGTGAAAAATTAGATAAAGTATTGAAATTCCAATGAGGTTTATACAGTAGAAGCAGTTGATTCCTACCTGATTCTGCACCAGCATAATTTACAAAGAGGAAAGATAACAGCTTGAGATTAGACTTCTGGTAGAGTCCAACAACCGTCTCATTCAGAGGATCCTTGTTCTTTACCAGCCAGTTGTTGATGTTATAATCAACAGTTCCAGCATAATGCATCAGGGCAAAATGGGCCTCTGGTTTTCCTTTGACAATTCTTGGCTTCTGGAAGTTATTGGATTTTCCCAGATGGTTGTCATAGAGCTTAGCTTTGAAGGTGGCATCAGAGGCTTTGGGGAACATGCACTCCTCTTCAAGGATGGACATGATACCCATGGGCTGAGGATACAAAAATATCAGTAGTATGACAAAAATCACATTATTGTTTAATCAGTGTTTATCTAAGACTAAATTTAAAGTTTAGTCTCTCACCTTTTCAATCAGGTCAATGCAGGCCTGCAAGTCCATTCCAAAATCTATGAAAGTCCATTCAATGCCCTCTTTCTTGTACTCTTCCTGCTCCAGCACAAACATGTGGTGGTTGAAAAACTGTTGCAGTTTTTCATTGGTGAAGTTGATGCACAGCTGCTCAAAGGTGTTGAACTGAAATGTAAAGTGAAAAAAATATATATTCATTTTCATACTTATGTCTTTGCTACCTGCAACAAATTTTAAAAAGATGGAGATGAATACATTGCATTGTCTGTCTCATATAGGTTAAATAAACATAAATTAAAGAAACTCACATCAAAGATCTCAAATCCAGCAATGTCCAGTACACCAATGAAGTACTGGCGAGGCTGCTTGGTGTCCAGGGATTGGTTAATTCTCACCACCATCCACAGGAACATCTTCTCATACACTGACTTAGACAGTGCACCAATAGCATAGTATACCTAAAGAAAATCCACCCATTAAAAGGTGCAGTAAACAGCCCTTATTGTTTATTCTGTGTTGCTTCTTTCATCTATTGTGCTTTAAACGATTAAAATCATTCTTACCTGCTGGACATTTTGTCCCTTGGTGACCATCTCATTTCCTACTTTGACTCTTGGGTGACAGAGACCTTTGATGAGGTCAGCAGAGTTCAGGCCCATCAGATATGCAATTTTGTCAGCAACTGTTAAGAAATTGTTATTAATTAAACAAGTTCATTGCTGTCTTTCAATGTCTTGATAATAATTGTATGCATCATTCCTTTAACACCACTAGCTGTGGTTTGTTTCAAACCCTTCACACCTTCAGTGCCATCAGCCTCTGCCTGCTCTTCACGCTGCTTGTTCTTGAACTTCATATTTCCATGATGCATGATGGCACCAGTCAGCTTGTAAATGCCGTTCTTCTCTTCTTGAGTGAAGCCCAGCACGTCAAAGGCTTCCTGAATGTGAAGAGGGGTATGATATTGCATTGTATCAGGGTATGCAGTAGAGTGGCAGAGGAGATCTGGCCAATAAGATAGGAATGATGTCAACAAGTAACTAAGTAATAACTGATATTTGACATCAGATATCTAATCCATCCCATTCCAATGACTTGTTCTTGTCCAAGGACACAATATTACTTGGTTACTTATAACATAATCCTATATTGATATCTAGATGCAAATGACGTGGAAAGGCAGATCAATAGCAATATATTTTCTTAAAGTGAATGTGAGTGGCTGCTGCATGACATCATGATACATCCAGACTCACATCAGTGGCCATCAGCTCTTCGGCATCATTAATGGAGGCTACTGTCGTCTCTCCTTGGGAGATGAAGCTGTAGTCATAGGGGTTGTTGGTGATGAGCAACATCTCTGAAACGCAAAACAGAAATGTTGTAAATGATTTTGTATGCTCGGAAAACAGCAACATTACAACTAGTAGTTGTTCCTGGTCCAAAGAATAGTTATTTTTCTTTACCAAGCAGCTCAGGTTTCTTCTGAGACAGAATCTGATAGAAGATGTGGTAGTCTCTCTCAGCCTTAAGCTGAAAAGTGACACGGGACTTTTCCAGCAGATCTTTAAAGACATTTGCATTGTGTTAGTGAGGCAATCATTGTGAACATATAAATGGAAAAGATGAACATTTTTAGAAAAGACTGCATACATGTCTCAATATCAGCTGAGGCCAACTTCCCACTGGCTGCAAAGTGAATTCGGATGAATTTGCCCTAAAATGTAAGACCAAAAATTGTTAGAAAAGGTAGAATAGCCATAAATGGATATTTTATTACAGGCAGAAACTTACAAATCTGGAGGAGTTGTCATTCCTGATGGTCTTGGCATTCCCAAAGGCCTCTAAAGCTGGGTTAGCCTGAATGATTTGATCCTCCAGAGTACCCTAAGAAAAAGGCACGAGTCCAACATTTGTTCAAATATATCGGCACAAGAGAATGATTCAAAGTGCCGTTAAAAAATAATCATAATGAAATCAAATCTGCAATTTTTGCATTATAACCTTTTTCTCAGAGCCTGCGTCCTTCTTCCCGCCTGCAGCTGCGATGCTGGCAAAGTACTGGATGACTCTCTTGGTGTTGACAGTTTTCCCAGCACCAGATTCTCCACTGAAGATACAAATTCCATTTAATTATAAATTGACAAACAGGCAACACACCATAAATCATAAACAACTGGTCAGATTTTAGATCTATGAACAAAAATGCAAATTAAATGCCTCTGTAGAGTCCATTAGTTCCAACTTAGACTTAATCTGGATTTTTTATGCATTTTGTAATCAGCTCTGTTTCCCTGGTGACTGCTGAGGATTTGACTAATGTCTGGAACAATCATTACCATCCCACAAGCTTCCTATGCAATTAAAGCATTTTTCAGTGCTCAAAAAATTGGAGGAATCTTGGATGCCACTTCACAACAGGAGATGTTTCTAGTCCAATCAGCTAATAGAATCCTTTGGTTCAGCTGACAGAAAGCAAACATTATGCTAGCAAGATTCAAGATACATGAAGTAAATATAAATTCACAGGATGTTAAACAAGACTTGCTAGCTAACAAGCCATGTCATTGTCGCCCAATCCGTATCAAGATTGGTTTGGGGTTGAATAGTGAATGGAATATGAGACTGTCACACGCTAAGTTCAGAGGGACAGTGTACTCCCCTCGGCTTGTGTAAAACATTCTTCATCCTGTGGTGTTCAGAGGATGAGGCACTGAATGCAACAATCAGTGCTGGAAATATTTGCAATTAAATGCAAATTGGGGCTTTGACTGTGTTGATGTTGCCATGGTTACTAGCAGCCAGTCCATTCATTGAGAGCAGTGATAAGACAGTTTTACAGGAACTACTTAGTAGGTGTGAATTGTCAGGATAAAATAGATACCCTGCAGCCAATCAGAACTGAGTATTCACTCAGAGCTGAATATCCTGTTCAGATCTCCTTATCCACTGTGGCATTAGCATAGTTTTCATTGATTACATACCAATTAAAATAATAGCTGAGTAATTACTGAGACATTTTTAGCAAAACCTCACAAAACCTTTGAATTTTAGTCATGAAAATATAACTTACGTGATGAGAATTGACTGATTTTCTCTGTCTAGAAAAGACAAAAAAGAAGAAGTAAGGTTTTAAGAATTTAACGTTTTCTCTCCTCATCTTTCTGTGAACATACAACTGAAGGTAAATTACCAGTTAGCATGTACTGGTAGGCGTTGTCAGAGATGGAGAAGATGTGAGGAGGAGCTTCAGTCCTCTTCTTTCCTCTGTAGGCAACAACCACCTCTTGGTTGTAGACTGGCAGCCACTTGTAGGGGTTGACAGTCACACAGAAGAGCCCAGAGTAGGTCTATGAGAAGGACAAAGAGGATGCAAACTGTTTCAAAGATACAATTTTGTAAGTTATTGATATATGAATGTAATATGTAGTTGTCTTTGTAGTCTTTGCTTAAAATGACTTAACTTACATAGATCATCCATGCTGCATAACGCTCTTTGAGGTTAAACAGCACAGCAGGCTCATGGAGGAACGTGAACATCGCCATGTCTTCAATTTTATCAAACTTTGGCGGGTTCTGAGGGTGTACATCACACTCCTTCACTGTGACAGTCTGAAAATGGAGATAGATGATGTTAATGCACTTATTAATCCTGCTGAATTTCAACCGTGCTTCAAGATTACAAGTGCTTTTTGTGTGAATATACTGTAGGGAGGAGCTCATGCCTCTGTGCATCAGAGTGTGGTTTCTACTGTTTCCCTGCTACATATGACTAAAGGACAAACAAGCTGAATAATCTCTTGCATCTCTGTGTCTCAGTTGGGAAACAAGTTGCAATCAAGGCAGCTGTGCCTGCCAGCTCACTGACCTTCCCCTTTTCAGTCTCAGCAGTGACTTTGTCCCCGTCACGACTAGTGATGGATGCCTTTACGTACTCCTCCTCAGTGTCAGGAACGAAGCACTCCTTCTTCATGTCAAAAGGACGAGTCTGGGCCTCCAGACGCTCCCTGTCTGACTTCCTCAGGTAGGGGGCTGCTGCCCCAAACTCTTTCATGGCAGCGTCACCCATTTTTCACCTTGTCTACAAAAAATGGAATCTTAACTGAAATTCGGCTGTTATGCATTTATCTAAAGCTAACTGAAGGATAAACAGCATGTGAATGCCACTATAGCTTTCTGTTTTTAATTAGTTCATTCGTTATACTTGATTTATTTCTGTACATCATAAAATTGTTTTTAAATCAAACACAATTAATTTCTTTCAGGTGCCCTTACCTTACCAATCCCTACCAAGAAGACTGAGGTGTGATGGTCCTGAGGGAATAAATGATGGAAACTGATGACAGCAGTCCACACCAACACAGGTAATGCTTCAGTGCTGAAGTATAGTCTGTGATTTGTAAGCCATTGTCTCTGCACCTTACCTTGAGATAGAATGGTGACCTATTGGGGGTTTCACCATGAGTTCTCCTTATAAACAAAGCCTCTCTTCCAAATATGGTGGAGCATTAGGGTCCTGGAATGTTATTGTGTCTGCCTTGGGTTGAGGGTACATGACGGGGGGGAGGGGGTTAATGAGTGGCAGTGGCGGAGAGCAATATAGAAATCAGCGGGTCAGAATCTTATCAGTGATGGGGTCTCCTGACGAGGCCATATTAGGAGCTTCATGCCTTGCAGTGATTAATCATAGGTATCCTCAAGCAGCCGGGGGACCACAACTCAATCTTTAAATAGACACAGGGAGGAATTCCTTTGCCATCATCCCTTAAGTTTGCTTCTGTTACAGGAACAATACATGCTGTACTGAGCAGAGGCATCCTCACTTATGGCAGGCAAGACAAACACTGATCAAACAGTTAAAAGGTATTTAATTGGCATATGTGGGGATATTTCAAATGGATGGCAACATACTTAGGATGCTAAAGGATGTCAAAATCCTTCCTATTGTATTTTTATTTGAAGCTTATTTGGTGAAATCTTAGAAAAAGGCACGTTTATCAAATATGATGATTGATGTTACAGAAAATGACAGAAAGCTGTTTAAGGGCAAATGCCAATATTACCAGTATAAATGATAGAAAAGGAAGCATGAAGAGAGAAGATTATTGTTATATTTTTCCTCTAATTGTCTTTCTAATTGGGTCTGATTCCAAAGCAATATCAGACCTAGATTTACAGTAAGCAGACCACAAGAGCCTGTGTTTACATTTTCCCACTTTGGCAGTGAGTAGTATGTAAGCCAGTTAAAAGGAAGCAGGGGGAGATTGTTCTGTTAATATTACGATATGTGTTAGTGGCTGATACTGAGGCAGCGTAAAACAAACGGAAGGAAGAGTGACAAGAGAGTTGAAAATCTGTGGAAATTAGCTTTTAATTTCCATGATCAAAATCATCAGGATCACTATTGACAGAATTTGATTATATTTTTGTAAATAAAGTATTTTATATTATATTACACTTAATATGCTATAGCCTATTATTTTAAAGAATTTCAAAATGTAAATAACTGTCATCAAGGCATCCGTTTAGCTTTACATATAAAGAATCGATAGCATAATATAAGCTGTGAGTGCTGAGAAAAACATGGTATTGAGTCATGACCTTAGAATAGATTGTCTAATTGAATAGTGCATTTGGAGATTCATGACACTCTGATCCTGAATTAGCCTTCTTTCGTAATGAAGTTCGTTGCGAGAAATGGTTTTACATCAAGGTATGACTCAGCATTAATGGCTAAAACAAGGTTTACTTCATTGTTTCACCATTGTCAGATCACATTTATTAATCTTATATAACTGCCAATAGATACATTTACTGTGCATTTCACAAAGCTATGTTTAAGAAAGAAAATAGAATTAAAAACAAGATCCGTCTTTATTCCACTCCCTTTCAGAACTAAATGCTCACTACCACCACCGCTTTTGTCCACAGGGGCCACCATTATCAACACAAAATTAAAGTTCCTTGTAGTTAATAAGAATGAAAAAGCATATCAATAATTTTTTCTTAATTTTTATTATTCTAAAAATTGTAGATTAATGATGAATACATCAAAACTATGAAAGAACACATTTGGAATTATGTATTTTAAAAAAGTGTTAAACAAAGTAGAATATTAATTTTACATTATTTAAAGTAACCACATTTTGAGGTGTGTCCAAACTTTTGACTTGTACTGTATATGTTTTTGATATAATTTCAGCATAGTTCTTTATATTTTTGCATTTACAAAGATTCTAGTTTAATGGGGAAATAAGAAATGAATAGATATTACTATGCATCTTAGAGCAGCAGCAAAAAAACAAAAAGATAGTTTACATTCTTTGCATGATTTACAATTATACAGAATATCCATAGATATAAACTACTGGTATTGTTGTCTAAACACAAAAGGAAGACGCAGAAATATCTGGGGAGATATTATAGAGAAGTATGTTATGTATGGGTCTCAATTACCCAGAGGGCTTAAGCAACATAAACAGCCACCAGATACCCATTGGGTGGATCTAAATAAAGAACATCAGTCACTGAGATTAACTAGGCGACAAGTGCGAGGCAAAACAGACAGAGATCTGCCACAGGTGACGTGTTTGAGATTCACTGAAAGGCATTAATGATGACACACAATAGAGGGCTGTGTTAGCGTGATATTCTCCAGTGCAATGCCAAGGTCACTGTGGAAGCCTTCTCCCATTATCAGTCAGCAGCTAGCGAGGGCTGGCCCCTCAGTTACAGTCCCGTTGACATTAATGGCATTGTGTCTTTGAGGACAAAGATAACTGTGTGAAATTCCTGTTTAGCACACTGTACTGGTTGAGGACAGAGCCACAGAGGCTTTCAGACTTTGCCTTCCCCTGCATCTGGGATCAGCTGAAGCAGATGATGGCCTCACATAAATATACTCTGATTGACAGGAAGATCCCAGAGCCCATCAACTTTTAGTGTTCCACTTAAAATTTAGCTACTATATGGAGTAAGACCCTAAGCTGAGTTGCTTCAGTTTGTTTCTGATATCTACTGTTAAAAAATCTTTTCCTTGAAAAGTAGATATGAACCTACAATACCAGTAGTTTGTATTTATGGAATATTCTGTATTATTGTAAATCATATAAAGAATGAAAACCATCGTTTTGTTATTTGCTGCTGTTGTTTTATTTGCAAGATGCATAGAAATGTCTATTTCTTTTGTAAATGCAAAAATATAAAGAACTATGCTGCAATTATATAAAAACACATACAGTACAAGTCAAAAGACTATTTATACTCTATACTTTATACTATAACCTAACCCACTATTTGAGGATGCTTAATAACATTACTACCCGCTGTCATTGTATTTGCTGGGTTTTTCAAGAAACAAAATAGTGCCAATGGTTTCTGGTATGCACGAAAAGCCATTGCTTTGTGGTGAGTTGGTGACCTTTTAGTGTTGACATAGTTTTGTGGAGTTACACCTTTTAGTTTCATGAGCCTCACCAGCCAGACACCGAAACTCAGCAAGTAAGATTACAGCTTTGCATCCGCTACACTACTGGCAAGTATTTTATACAACTTAGTGTCCCAAACCATCCTTTAAAACAACATTCATTGTAATGTATGTATAGCAACTATAATGCAGAGCCAGTCACTAGCACCAGTAATCACAACCCCTTCAGAGGTTAAGAGATAAAAAAGAGGGTCAACAGCTGGTGACAAGTGCTGAGATTATTTCCATTCTGATAGCTTCCCCGGCCCTGTTACTGACAGCTGGCGTCAGGGTGCCAAATGGAAGTGAGAGATTCCAAACCTCTGCTAAAGAGTGCAGTGAAGATAACAGTGACCTTCCAGGTCAAACCTCTATTCATTAAAGGAAGCATGATTTAAATACTTTGTCTATGTCACAACAAATAAACATTGTCAGCACATATGTTTCATTAAAGACGAACTGGTGACGGATATTTAGCTCCATGCCTCTGTGAGTTGGTCCCCTCACCTACTCATACAAGTAACTGAGAGACTATTCTCTGAGGAAACCAACTTCCTTTTTCTTTTAAACACAGATTTTCCAGAAGGTTTTCTTCTTATTTTTCCGGGTACTTTATAACTTTTTTTTGTTTTGCTCTGTCCTTTGCTTTCTAATGTCACATATACTTTTTTAATGTATGTTAATATAATTTACAACTGAATAATTCTATTCCTAGAAATGCCCCTATTCTCTATAGGGATTTTGTTGGACCCCAACTATTCTCTGTTATCAAGAAGTCATTGCTGTGGTTCTTATACATCAAATATGACCTTAAGGAGTTACCTTGGTAATTATTGTTGCTTATGGTAAGTAGCCAATTTTACTTTTTCCAAGCAACCACTGATATTGCGATTGCTGCTGCTGCTGGAGAAGCAAATGTGTCGCAGAGAAATTCTCCTGTATAGATCTTGGTCAGACAAACGTGTCAAATCTTTTATAAATTGGCAAAACTAAATTACCATTATGTTTGACCAGTCATGAGTAGTAGAAAACAGCTTTTGTATAAAAACTTTATGACGTTGTCAAAGATGATTGCTTTTATCTCCTGAGATAAGACCATAAGCGCTATGTACCGTGTTAAAGATGGTCTAATTATAGAGGCAATGAATTGTTCCATCTTGGGTCAGGCCTCTTAGGATATGAGCATGGGCTCAGATGTCCTGTTAATCAAGCTGATAATCCTCAACACATTCTGTGCTGTGTGTGCTGCACCTCTTTAAGCATAGGTGTGAATGTACTTTCATTAGCTAATAGATACCTGCTTGGCCCCTCAGGGAGTTAAGGGCATGACATGTAATAAGAGGAGAGACGGGACTCCCTGATTTTCACACAGTGGGAGTCTGGGGCCTCCCTCTCCTCTCTCCCCAAATCCTATTTAGTCTCCAGCAACAGCAACAATGACTGAGACCTGGCACCAGACAGGTAAGGATAGTACTCTTAGTTAGGGTTTAAAATAATATTGATGATTATAATGTGTTGTTTTATCTTGATTTATATCAGTATAAGAACTAGATATTTGATTCTTGATTTTGTTGAAATCCTCCCGAGCCCTTTGGAGGAACGGGTCGGCTTGGACAGGTATTTACTGAGCAGCTGCAAGTGATTATGCATGGCATTATGGTAGGCCTGAGTATGAGCATTGGTTTATGGTTGACCTTGAGGCCCAGGCTTTGGGCTTTCTTTAACTCTATTTTAAGAAAAAGGGATTTGTTTCGTCTCCCTCTATTTTAGCCATCAGCTCACCCCATCTCTCCACTTTGTAGGCCCACTGCCACCACACTTCATGATTCCTCATTTTCTTATCTATCATAATTTACCCCAAATCTTTTGAATCAGTCTCACTCCACTAACCTTAATGAAAGATTAGAAAAAAGGAAGACAATGGAATTTATGATCCTATCTAGTTTACAAACATGATGGTGATGATGATAGAATATTAGAAACAGCTTCATATAATGCACTCCATTTCAAAACTACCGTAAACTACAACCTCTATAATGGAGATATAGTTAAATTAAAACACTCTGACAGCACCAATAAGGTAGGTAGGAGATGGTGTATTGGATCACATAAGGTAAAGTGGACCTGATAAAGTGGCCAGGCCCTGTTTATACTGTGTATGTAGATTCATGTATTTCACCATAGATTATATATTCACAAAAAAACAGTATGAGTTTGTTTGTTTGTTGTCAAATATTCACCTAAAGTGAATACAGTATTTCCTAAACAATGTGTTATGAACACACATTTAAAAAAACAAAACAAAAAAAACAGGAAGAGTACAATGTTGTGCAACAGCTTGAAGGGATTTTATTAAGCACTACAGGTCATGGAGAGCGATGAAGAGGGGATTTATATGATGCAGTCTTAGGGCCACTGTTTGATAAAAAAAAGATCTGAGATTTTGAGATTCATTCATAGTATTACAAGAAAACAGTCATTATTTTGAGAATAAAGTCCTAACAGACTAGGTTGAGTCATTAATCATGCTTGCTGATTGGATTAAACGTGCATGTTCTGACAGTCCTTAGGCTACTGTGGCCTGCAGTTATTTTGACTCGTAAAAAACTGGTAAAGACCTTTAAATCTCTAGTAAAGACCATCAGATGGGTCCCTAAACTCAGTCTCAGCCAGAGGGAGCCGCAGGGTTAGATGTCTGCCGGATGGTAATGTCACTGAGGCACAGACAAAATGCACAGCACACTGGAAGACAGGTAGATTCTGGCTGCCTCACACATAAAACCCTCCCCGCTGTTTGCATTCTGACGCCATGACTGAGCTCTTGTCTCAGCTGCTGTACCCCAGCTGCTACCTCAAAACACAAATGCTTATTGACTCATACATCATGTAACTGCTTTCATTTTCTCTGATAATAAGTTGTGAAACATCGCTCATTTAACACATGAAATATAAACGGAGCATTGAAATCTCAACTTGATTCACAGAAAATTATCATTTCACTCTTTTACACTTTTTTCTCAAAATATTATGCCTTTTTTTCCTCACAATCTCAGATTTTTTTTCATGCTCAATATGGGCCTAATGCTCTCTTGTAGATCTACGGTACACAGCAGGCAAAAGGATTTCTGCAGACTCCAAAGCTTCACTCCTCCTCAAACCCTTTCTGTTACAGCCAGGGAAGTTGGAAAGAAAGAAAAAAGAGAAACAGCTGTTAGTTCCTCAGATTAGTACTGCTTTAGCAATGTATTCATTAACAGATTAACATGATTTATACCAACGCTGAATAGCAGAGCAACATGTTAACTGCAACCAACAGAGGGCAGCATGTGTCGGGGTCAGATGCTGTACACCTGCTACAGAGTGCATGCTTCAAACCTTGGCGCCGGCATCACGGCTCTTGGCGCGCATCTTGTTGACCTGGGACTCAGCGATGTCGGCTCTCTCTTCAGCCTCGTCCAGCTCGTGCTGCAGCTTGCGGAACTTTCCAAGATGAACATTAGCCTGTTCCTCCTGTAGGAGAAATACAAGAAATATAGTTTCACATTGAAAGAGGCAGAAGCTAAGTTAAGCTCTCACTTCCACACTTACAGCTTCCTCAGAAGTTCTCTTGTAGGCTTTAACTTTCAGTTGCAGCTTATCTACCAGATCTTGAAGTCTGGCAATGTTCTTGCGGTCCTCATCAGTCTGTGAAAATAAGACACATGGTTGAAGTGAATTCAATTCTACATGCAAATATATGAAGTTGAAGTTAGCTGTATGCTACACACTTGATAGGTAAGTTCCTTGATCCGGCGCTCATATTTACGGATGCCTTTCACAGCTTCGCTGCCTTTCTTCTGCTCGCTTTCCACCTCATTTTCCAGCTCCTTCACCTGCTCAGGGACAATGTGTTTTAGATAACTCTCCTCGTAAAAGCATCTAATAACATCACTGCTGACCAAAAATAACGCATCAAAAATCTGAAAGACATACTCACCCTGGCCTCAAGCTTCTGCATCTGTTTCCTGCCTCCCTTCATGGCGATCTGTTCAGCTTCATCCAGACGGTGCTGCAGGTCTTTGATGGTTTGCTCCATGTTCTTCTTCATACGCTCCAGGTGAGCGCTGGTGTCCTGCTCTTTCTTCAGCTCCTCTGCCATCATGGCAGCATCAGTGATGGCCTTCTTGGCCTTTTCTTCAGTGTTTCTGCACTCCTGCACCGCATCTTCTACTTCTGTCTGAAGCTGGGAAGTATCGGCTTCCAACTTCTTCTTGTGATTTATCAGGCTGGTGTTCTTTTATCATATAATTAAATTACTTTTGTTATACAGTTTACTATAGAGCAACATTTTGTAAAACGTATCTGCTGCAAGAGACATGCAACTAAAAAACAAGTCGTATACATTTGCAGTTTAGACACAGGATAAGTCTAGCATCTGCCATACCTGTGAGTGCAGTAGCTGCACCCTTTCACTAACATCCAGCAGTTCTTGCTCAGCAAGTTTGCGACCTCTCTCAGTTTGCTCCAGAGCAACCCTCAGTTCCTCCAGTTCAGCCTGAAGCAGGTTGTTGCGTCTCTCAACGATGGCAATGTTCTCTTTAAGGTCTTCATTGGATCGAAGAGAGTCATCAAGCTGTAGCTGAGCATCCTGGAAGATATTCAAAGCCTCTGGTTACAAAGATACCAGTGGTAGTGATGCTACCAAAAATTAAGGGTATGCCCCCTTTTTACCTTTAGATGTGCATGGACAGATTTTAGTTGTTTCTGAGCCTCAGCTGCCTGCCTGTTGGCCTGGCTTAACTGGATCTCCATCTCATTGAGGTCTCCCTCCATCTTCTTCTTCAGGCGGAGGGCCTCATTCCTGCTGCGAGTCTCTGCTTCGAGGGAACTCTGCAGGGTATCAATCATCCTCTGCAGGTTCCTCTTGGTCTGCTCCATCTCCTCATCTTTCTCAACTATTTTACGCTCCATGTCAGCCTTAATCTGATTGAACTCGAGCTGGGCTCTGAGAATCTTCCCCTCCTCATGCTCAAGAGAAGCCTAAGATAGACATAGACATGTCAAACCATATTTATTTCCAACCATTTTCCAAATCACAGCTTCATTGTGAAACTATGCATATGCAAGTGTGAAATATAGGTTCAGGTTTTAGGCTTACCTCTGCTTCCTCAAGAGCGGACTGAATCTCACTCTTTTCCTGCTCCAGCTGCTTACGGACTTTCTCCAACTCATGAATGGTTTTTCCTCCCTCACCAAGTTGCTCCGTGAGGTCAGAAATCTCCTCTGTGAATGAGAATAGTTCTGTTTAATTTGGTACCTGCATTGTGTATGTATTTCCTGTTTAGAAATATTAAGTGATACATTACCCTGAAGATTCTTATTTTCTCTCTTCATGGTCTCCAGATGATCCAAAGACTCCTCATAAGAGTTTTTCAGTTTGAAGAGCTCAGTGCTCAGAGACCGGGCTTCCTTCTGAGAGCTCTCTAACTCACACTGACACTCCTCATATTTCTGCTTCCACTCAGACAGGACCTAGATAAAAAGGTGCCACAGGTATGAGTTCTTAAACCAGGTAAGTTAGCATGTTAGCACCCTGGGGTCTAATATCTTAACCTCAATGAGTATTTTGAATGGGATTTTGGTTAGATGCCTGAAATAAGGTCTGTGGTTAACACAAGATTAAGAGATGTTTGCGTTTTGTTGTATAACATAAAATGTGTGAATTCTGACATTTTTATGTGTCCTTAAAAAGGTGGTTGCTAACAAGTGGTCGGGGACATTAAACCTCATCATGCCCGACACAGACAGGAACTAGTCCACCTCCCAGCCTCTAGTCTTGGTTTTCAGTGCTCTTACAAACTTGTAGAATGTAGATTAGGTTCATAAACGATTTAGTAGGCTACTTTTTCACTAGCTTTTCAAAACAGCTGGTTAGCTTGTTGGAGCATAACGGTAGTGATGTTGAAGCCATGCGACTGTGGTGTAGTTTGCTATAGCATAATGTTTTTTTACTTATCACCTGCATTAACTCTTTTGACTCTGTATGCACTAGTGCAACACTTTGAAACCCGAGGTTTTGATGATTAGAAAATACTGATATACTTTGTCAAAGTTCCTTTGCTTCTTGTCCAGAGCAGCAGCAGCAGCATTAGACCTCTCCACATCCACCATGAGATCTTCAATCTCATTCTGCAGCCTGTGTTTGGTCTTCTCCAGAGACGAACATTTAGCATTCACTGCTTCGACAGCCTCCTCTGCATCCTGCAGACGCTGAGCCAGCTTCTTTCTGCATTATGACAGAATTTATTCCAGGTCAATTTGTTTCGAACTTTGCGGAGTTGTTAAAGTGAAAATACACATTTACTTACTTTGCCTCCTCCAGTTCCTCGGTTCTCTGGATGGCATCAGTTTCGTACTTAGTTCTCCACTGAGCCACCTCAGAGTTGGCCTTGGACATGCTGCGCTGTAATTCAGCCTTGGCCTCCTGCTCCTCCTCATACTGCTCCCTGAGCAGGTCACAGTCATGACGAGCAGACTGCACTGCATGGGCCAAAGCATTCTTGGCCTGGATGAATATTGGGAATGTTGGTATTTCTCAAGGGCATGCAGCTATTTTTTAAATCTAAAGATGAGTTCATTTTTTTTTCATACCTTTACTTCCTCTTCTAGTTGTCTTTTTAGATCTTCAAGTTGTTGAGTGTAGGAATTCTTTCCCCTGGTCAGCTGAGAAATAAGACTTTCTTTCTCTTCCAGTTGTCTTGAAAGCTCACCTGGAGAGGCAAGTTAGGTTACAGAGTTAATTGTTTTTTTAAAAAGTGTAATATTACAAGGAAAAGAGCAACACTGACCATTCTCAGCTTGAAGCTTGGCTTTCTGGGTGGTGAAGTCATTAAGGGATCTCTGATTTTCATCACATCTGTGCCTGTATTCATTCATTTGATCTTCCAAAGTTCTGCTGGTCTTCTCCAAGACAGTCTTCAAAAGAAACAAATCACATTTCACAGGCATTGTTCTCTACTTCTCAACATTAGATATCAATAGACATCAATTCCCTACTTTGCACTGCCAATTCCAGTTTATTTTCTCAAAAAATGTTCACTGTTTACTGAGGTACTGCATTCATTCAGTTAACTACTGGGTTGTCAGTTAGTTACACCATCTGGGGAAAAACCTTAAGCATCGTCAAACGCACATACCTTAGCTTTAACTATTTGTTCCATACTGGAGACCACATCATCTAGCTCCAGTCTGAGCTCACTCTTCTCCTTCTCCAGTTTCTGCTTGACTCTCTGCAGGTTGTCGATCTGCTCTCCCAGATCGGCCACACTGTCAGCTTGTTTCTTCCTGAGTGTGGCAGCAGTGGCTTCATGCTGCAGAGTGGCCTCTTCAAGGTCTCTGCGGAGTTTCAGGAACTCAGCCTCCCTCTTCTTGTTCATCTCAATCTGGACGGATGTTGCTCCTCCAGCCTCCTCAAGCCTCTCACTGATCTCCTCCAGCTCCCTGGCCAAGTCTGCTCTTTGCTTCTCCACCTTGGCTCGGGCAGCTCGCTCTGCCTCAAGCTCTTCCTCAAGCTCCTCTACACGAGCCTAGTGTCAGAACGACATGTTTAAGTGCAGCAATACTTGGAAAATATTAAAAATTATTTCAGACCCACTGGTACACATTTGTACCTGCAGCTCTTTCAGCTTCTTCTGGAGTTGAATGATCATGGATTGTTCATCTTCCAGTTTACTGTTCAGTTGATTAATCTCAAAATCTTTCCTGGAGAATTTAGCAGTTTAAAACAATTAAAACTATGTAAACAGCATTTAATGATCATACTAAATGAACAATGTCATGATGAATTTGTACTTTTTCAGGCGCTCCTCCAGCTGTTGCTTGTCATTTTCTAAATCCATCACAGTCTCCTGGGTTAACTTTAAATCTCCCTCCAGCTTTCTTTTGGCTCTCTCAAGGTCCATACGAATTTTCTTCTCTTGCTCAAGGGACCCTTCAAGCTTAATGCAAATATATTTGAATATGTCACTACATTACATTTTTTTAATTTAGAATATTTACAAAATAAGTAGTTGAGTTCTAATATGGATTCCTACATCATCCACTTGCTGCTCCAGCTTAGCCTTGGCTTTGGTCAGAGTGTTGACTTTGTCTTCTTCACTCTGCAGGTCATCCAGTGTTTGCTGATGAGCTTCCTGTAAGGCTTTCTTTTCCTTGGTCAGCTTTGCGATGATTTCATCCTGAGCGGCCATCTCTTCAACAAGGTTCTTCACCTATTAACCAAGAAAAGGCAAAATACCAGATGCCTGATTAAGTCACTAATGTGAAACAAGTTGTCGATGAAGTTGAAGTTAGATTTCATACCTTGTTCTCAGTGGCATGCTTCTCTTTCTCCACTTTAGCCAGAGTTAACTCTAAGTCATCAATGTCTTTCTTCAGCTCAGAGCACTCATCCTCCAGCTTCCTCTTCTTAGCTGTCAGTTCAGCATTCATCTCTTCCTCATCCTCCAGTCTTTCTGTCAGCTCTTTGGCTTTTCCCTCCAGCTGAATCTTGTTTTTGATCAGCCCCTCACATCTTTCTTCAGCATCACACAGATTATCTTGTTCCTGCCAAACATTTAATCTTATTAGCACATACCTTAATTACACGTTGAATGCAAAATGTCAGTGTAGTCTCATTCTCACCGCTTGAACTTGAAGCTGCAGGTCATTCTTCTCTTGAAGAAGGGAAACCATTTTCTCCTCTAGCTCCTTCCTACGAGCTTCAGATTTTGCATAAGCCTCTTTAAGTTTCAGGAATTCTTCCTTCATGTTGGCCATTTCTTTTTCTGACTCAGCAGACCTCAACAGAGGTTTGATCTTGAAGTACAGCTTCATCCAGGGCCAATTCTTGACCCCCATGAATGAACGGACATTCCATTGTATCACTAATAATGCTTCTCTGAAATATTTGATTTAAAAATGAAAGTGTTTAGTGAACTGTACAAATCACAAACCAATAATCTTCAAATCTCTACCGACATTATAATTTCAGTTGAATACATGTGATACCTGCGTTCTACCATCTTCTGATACTCAATACGAGACAAAAGACCACGAGATCTGGCTTGAATACCAGTGATGATTTTGGAGAGACGCTCATCTCTCATCTCCTCAAGCAGACCAAGCAAACCAGCCTTGAAGAACACCTAACAGCACCAATTGTAGTTTATATTTCTGCCTTCAACTTCATCTTCCTTTGGAATATTACACTTTTCAATTTCAGAGCAACTACAGATGATACCTTTGTGTGTCCAAACTTGTACTGGTTATGATCAATATCCAGAGAGCCAAGAAGTTTCTCAGCTCCCTTCCTGCTGTCAATGAACTGACCCTCAGGGATGGCAGCAGGATTCAGGATGCGATATCTGGAAAGGAAAAAAAACAAAATATCTCAAAGAATATTATTAAAGTTTTGTTTGCTTATATAAAGTATCAGGCTTTATATAAAACCTCTGTTTGAAATCTCCATAGAGGATCCTGTTTGGGAAGCCCTTTCTGCAGATCCTGATGCCTTCCAGCACACCATTACAGCGCAGCTGGTGCATCACCAGAGGGTTCTCCATGGCCCCAGGAGTCTTGGTCTCATTGGGGATGATGCAGCGTACGAAGTGAGGGTGAGTAGACCTCAAGTTGGTCATCAGTTTATTGAGGTTCTCCTTTTATTAGAGGAAGCATACATTTATAAATACAGTAATATGAAATACCATATCCTAGGATACAAACAATAAAGCAAAATACCCTATGAAGAGCAGACACAGTCTGAAATGATGATCCCTTCTTTTTCTTTTCTTTTTTGCCTTCGGTACCGTCACCCATAGCTGTTGAGAAAAACAACCATAAGGTGTAACCTCATAGATATGTAAAACCAACATTGTAATTCCCCAAACAAAATAGTCACACCAGGTTACCTGAATCAGCTCCAGCATAATTTACAAAGAGAATAGATAACAGCTTGAGATTAGACTTCTGGTAGAGTCCAACAACCGTCTCATTCAGAGGATCCTTGTTCTTTACCAGCCAGTTGTTGATGTTATAATCAACAGTTCCAGCATAATGCATCAGGGCAAAATGGGCCTCTGGTTTTCCTTTGATAATTCTTGGCTTCTGGAAGTTACTAGATTTCCCAAGGTGGTTGTCATAGAGCTTAGCTTTGAAGGTGGTATCAGAGGCTTTGGGAAACATGCACTCCTCTTCAAGGATGGACATGATACCCATGGGCTAAAGGGAAAACAAAATGAGGGACAAAAATACCACTTATTTAAAAGAACTTTTTTTAAATTCATCAACATGTAATAGTCCAGTCTCTCACTTTTTCAATCAGATCAATGCAGGCCTGCAAGTCCATTCCAAAATCTATGAAAGTCCATTCAATGCCCTCTTTCTTGTACTCTTCCTGCTCCAGCACAAACATGTGGTGGTTGAAAAACTGTTGCAGTTTTTCATTGGTGAAGTTGATGCACAACTGCTCAAAGGTGTTGAACTGCAAAGACAAAACAAATTCAGGATTTTCCATCCATTTCATGTTGGAATAGGGCACCTTTATTGTATGCTAGAAGAAAACCCACATCAAAGATCTCAAATCCAGCAATGTCCAGTACACCAATGAAGTACTGGCGAGGCTGCTTGGTCTCCAGTGAGTGGTTGATTCTGATCACCATCCACAGGAACATCTTCTCATAAACAGCCTTGGATAGAGCTCCAACAGCATAGGTTACCTTTGGAAAAGTCAATATTTTTAATACCAAGCAAATGAATAAAACATTTTTGCATTTCTATCACACAACCTTTCAGCCTCTGCAGAAGTAGCCATTTAGAAAACACAATGTGTCCCTGTATTGGGTATAGAACTTTTGTGAATAACAAAGACTTAAATGACTTTTTTGTGTCTTACTTGAGCGACATTTTGTCCCTTGGTGACCCACTCATTTCCTACTTTGACTCTTGGGTGACAGAGACCTTTGATGAGGTCAGCAGAGTTCAGGCCCATCAGATATGCGACTTTGTCAGCAACTAGAGAAGGAACAATGATGCTGTTAAAACTCCTTACTGTGGCCAGTGTCTCTCTTGGTTGATTAAAACCTAAAAAATAAAATAAAAAAGCTACTATCACCTTCAGTGCCATCAGCCTCCGCCTGCTCCTCTCTCTGCTTCTGCTTGAACTTCATGTTGCCATGATGCATGATGGCACCAGTCAGCTTGTAAGCAGAGTTCTTTTCCTCTTGAGTGAAGCCCAACACATCAAAAGCACTCTATGAGGGAGCACATAATTAATTGTCAACTTTCTGTGCAGGTTATGTAGTTTTGAATTTAGGACTTACAACAATTCTTATGTCTTAATAGCTGCCTAAATACCTTATTAGATAACAATGCATGTTTCTTAAACACCTACCACAGTAGAGCTATTCCGTACTCAGCAACAAAAACAAATGAACAAATCCTATGTCAAAACCAACCTCATCTCACAAAATTACGCGAAACTCTGAAATATGTGCTGGTGGCGCATAATGTGTGGAGAATACGTGAATCAGCGGGGCGTTCTAAAAATAGCACACACCTCATTGTACATACAAGTACAGTTTGCAGTTGTAAAAAGGGCTGCAGTTTTGGTGAATATATGCTACAAAACCACTGACCTAGGTTCAGGGCAAAAACATACTGGTACGGTGTCATAAAAGCCAATAAAAGTAAATAAATATACCGGAAATGCTGGAGGTGAGCCATAGAAGTTTCGTTTAAAAAACAGAAGTTGCGTAAAAAGTTGTTTACTTTGAAAGTCCACCAAATGCCGCCAGCACGTCATTTTTTGCTAAAAAAAAAAACAAAAAAACGTGGT
>CAFUXE010000303.1:937935-993039 GCA_903364295.1 Serranus cabrilla | reverse complement strand
GTTGCAACTCCAGGTAATGCGCCGCCGGCCAACGTCTCTCTCCTCTTGTCTCATGTGCGCGGCTTCCTAATTCCCACAATGCCTTGCTTGACTTCCGGTGTCTCATCCATCGTTCCCGTGCACCTAGGTGGATTTTTCAGATTAAAATTTACTCGCTATTTTCAGGTTGTTATGTTATGACTATAAAACACTTAAGTACTATCAACAAATCCATATTAAAAGTTACGTTTCCCACACAGTGCATTTATCACATGAATAAAGTGTGTAAATATGTATATTTTTACTTAGAAAATGCTAGTTCTCCTAGAATCTTGATATTACAATGTAGAAGTTATTAAAGCCAATTTAATATATTTTACTAGCTCCAAAAGTTAGTTTTTTCAGTGTAGAGTTCTTCTTCATGTGTCATTTCTTTACATTCAAATGTATTTAAAGAGGATATTTGTATTTGACCATTAGTTAGATCCACTATTCTTTTGTTATTCCACAGCGGCACACGTACAGTACGCTGTCTCTGCCCTAATAAACACTCCTATTGTCCCTAATTGCCACTAATGTCTGTATAACAGATCATAATGTTAGCTAAGCTGAGCTGTTTGTTCTAATACAGCAGGGAGTTGTCGGAGGTTAGCTGTTTGATATTGTGACAAAACAAATTAAGCCCTGATTTGCATGCTTTGAGGGTTTAAAAAAAAAAAAAAAGATAGTATGCAAAAATCTTATGCTTATGAAGGCAACGTTGATTCGAGTGGCCATGTTTCTGCATGTGCTTAGGACAAAGAATTGAAAGACATTTTATGAATAAATTAGTTAAAATGAGCTCAACCTTCACCAGCTGCAGCATTTCAACATTATTAAGGTATCAATAACTCTAATTCATTAATAGCTATGATTTGGAAAAGGCCATTTTGTGTGTCTATATGTGTTTTACTTTAAGGATATTTTGATGCTAATGTATTTTTTGTAAGATTTTGATTGCAAGTATTGGTTATCTGTGGGATTGGTACTTTTCCTAAGTTACATAACCCATAACTATGTTTATGAAAAGCTGTCTTTTAGTTTCATTACCTCCGCCAAGGCCAAAGGCCAGGGAGGAGGCTGCTTTAATCCATCAAGTTTGCAATTTGGTATTGCATAACTGACCCAATTGTATTGGCAGAGGTTTGCACTCTCTGAGTGCTGTTCTAGTTCCTCATGTGTCTGTTCTCGTCAGCTCATTGTTAAACTGCTATATGTGGTCAGATTGCCCTAGTCTGCATTTCAAGCCTTGACATGAATGTGAAAAGCACCATTCCCAAGCGCATTATTACACAACTCACAGTTGTCAAAACATCCACATTGATATGGGTGTTCCTTTTTTAGACAATTCAGCCTGAAAGCAACGATTGCAAAACATGAAAAGAGGTGTTATGTCACTGTGGCTTCTTGTTTAAAAAAAGAAAAACTTTGCCATTAACTAGAGGTAGACATCAACATTTTTATGAAACATCGACAACAATGTATTAACAAATTACATTAAAACAAAAGAAGTAAACTGTGTGTGTGTTTTGCATGTTAATTCATCAGATGTGTTCCATGATTCATGCCATCATGTGAGCCTTTAAATAACCAGGTGCTGGTAAGCAGAGAATCCAACAAGTTCACATTATCCATTACAAAACAACTTGAAAAAGTCAATAATAATAGGCAACAGCTACTATAAATCTGTGGTGCAATTATGATGTAAATATTAGGCTACATTTTAATTTCCATAAGATAATGAGTGTGATTCTTGGAAGGATAAGTTACCATAAATATCATAATAAGACATAAGACAAAAATAATAAAAACATAAGATACGTCTTATTCAGGAAGGAGAAGGAAGTGGTTTTAAACTTATAATACTGACACATTTCAAATTAATATTTCATCATGACTGTCAGCTTCATTATTTGTAATGGTGCACAACATCTCATGCTGAAGCAGGTTTCAGGGAGTGTATTTTTTGCAAATATGTGCACTTTGTGCGCACTAACGCCCAATATGAATTTCCTTCCTTCACTGGACTACTTCCACACTGTTTTTCACAGCTGGACTGATTTAAAATACATACAGATGCTATTATAGGGGGAAAAAACAAAAGATGGTGAAGTAAAATAGAAAGTGAAGTAAAAAGAGAACAATGAACGCATTTCTGAAAACAGATAGTAAAAGAGACGGGACTCATTCCCTATAATTGTGGCTGTGAAGGGTAATGAGTAAGCATTAATTATAGGTTGTAAGTGATTTAAAAATATCCAATTGACTGTTTATTTCAGTTATTTGATGGTTATGTATTCATGCAGAATTTTCAAAATTTTAATTATGAATTGATTTCTGCATAACATGTTTTCTTACTTAACATACTTTGTTTATGAAAGAATAAACTACTGTATACACTGTTACTAATACACAAGTGTTACAAAACACTTCTGAAGTTTTAATTTAAAATCTAAAATGCCTGAGACACTTTTAAAGACTCAAGTCCATTCTGGGGAAATAGATAAATAATTTAAAGCTATAATAATAGTATCTTCAAAGCCAATACTTTATTTCTTTTGGGGGGGTGAAAAAATAACATCTTCAAAGCCAAAACTGTATTTCTGCTGGCAAAACGATTAGGATTCCGCTTTTAAGAGGAATGATGAGGGAGGCTGATGTAAGCTTGCAGGGGTAGAGCAGAAAATTGCACACTGTAACCCCATTACCACCCTGAGCTGAGTGACGATAGCACCCTGCAGGACCTCCATCATCATTTGTGCTGACTTTCTATACAACCAGGAGGGATGAGGGAGGAGCACCCTCCTGTGGGAAGAGAAGGGAGGACTCCTCTGCACTGTGAGGGGCAGCCTCACTGCCGCGTATATGTAACAGGACAAGGGATGTGTCTCTTATCAATACTCTTTTTTAAATTATTATTAGCTTTAGCATTATGGAACCTACTTTATTTCCCTAAATACATTAATTTCTGTCCTCTTTTCTTCCACATATAGTTTTTATAGATTTCTTCTGCAGACATAGGGTTGACAAAGGGTCTGTTTAGAAAATAAAATAAAGGACAATATGTGGGAAATGTAATTAATTACAACAAACGTCTAATTGTCCTTCTAATAGCAATAATAATAGTAGTTCTTGCCTCCTACTTTTGCTAAGGATATAGCAATAGCAATAAGGGTCCTTCTATCATTTTGTCATTTTTGTCTTTGTTTGTGTTTGTTTCTATGTTTTAAACTAAATTAATACAGGTAAATCATCAAGTGAGAAATGGTAAAACCCCAAATTAAAGAAAACGTATATAATGCACACTAGCGGGAGCATCTTTTATCATAAAACCAAATAAACAAATATTTATTTAATAATACCACTATGATAAGGATAAAGTCTTCTGCAAATTAATATAATATTGCTTATTTTATATATGTATATCATGTCAGTTTTTAGCTCAGCTTTCAACCAGCGTTCTGCCTGTAGCAGGGTGGTTCCTGCCTGCTGTGTAAATGTCTTCAGTAGCACTGCATAAGAGAAAAAGATCCAGGCCTTTATAGTAATTGTGCGTAGATCATAAAAGAAAAACACATTTCAAAAGGAACATCTGCTCAGTTCAACCTCAGGTCTCTCTGCTTTACATGTGGGTGAGTTCTATGCTGTCTTTCAAATGACACTGAATAGCTTCCAGGATGTTCTGATATTTGAATGTCTACCTTGAATAAATGCAGCAATGCAGTGTAAGTGGATTATGTCTGGATGTACTTTGGCAATTGTCCCTTTTATAATCACATCACAAGGATATCTGTAACTTACTTACTATGTCCTTTACTGTCTGGTTTCAAATAGCTGTTATAAGCATACAGGGTATTCACTATCTGGTTCCTTTACAGCCTTGTTGACTTGTAAGTGTCTGCTCTGTTATTGTATATCTTATATTTTACTGACCACTTAACTGGGACCAAGTTTTGCTTTGCCAGTCAAAAGTCAAATCTTTGCACCACATCTCGTCAAGTCCAAGTCCTAAAATGAAGAGTTTTGAGTCCTAAAGTGATAATGTGCTGCTCAACAAATGCTCTGCTATTTGAAGAAACTACATATTAAATGTACCAAAAAATATGAATGCTTTTTAAGATTTGTATTCTTCATGTATTTTTTCCTGCATCTTCATTCAGTTTTGTCAGACTGGCTCAACAAGCGGATCTGGGGAATTATGTGTAGACATGCTGGGAATGATGGATTGATGGATGGAGTGATTTGTGGCACAAATACGTGACTCTATTCTCACTCAATTCCAAGTCATGTGACTTTAGTCCCTATCCATTTTTTCTATTTCTATTCTACTCTGCTCATAACTGCATTACCATAACAATGTTGCATTTACAGATACATAAAATGCATGTCACTAACATCAAGTGAGTTTTAAGTCTTTGGAAGCTATTTTTCATATCATACTGACATAAAATATAACCCACATCTCCCTGGAGATGAGAACATCTAAAATCTAAAGATCCTATGATTTGATTCTGTGTCATAAAATGTAAAGCTTCGTAGCATTCAGATCTGACGAATGTAATCTGTGCATGGCATGTTATATTCAATAGACTGAATGAAACTGTGAATGCCAGCACATCATTTTTTATCTAAATGAGGTCCGGGAAATCAAGATTAACTGGTGAGATCTGCACTATTGCCTTACCACAATAGCTGAGTGGCTTTTTTCTGAGCTATCAGTGAAATCAAGATCTGGATTATTAAATCTATTTTGCAGATGGCTTCATGGGGATGGTGGAGCCAAAGATCTGTGCCATGCTTTCCATTACAGGCTGGCTGCAGTCGAGGCTCAGGAAGATGTTGAGATAAGCGCAGCTGTGTGTCTTGCCCTGAGTTTTGCCGAGAGTCCTTAGCATGGGTGGAAGTTACAGCTGGGACACCTGAGTCCAAGTCTGCTGTTGTAGAACTTATAGCAGGATGGGGGAGTGGAGCTGAATGTGCTCTTTAAACCCTCACCAATGCAATTTTAATGTATGTGTTGCTATGTTCCACTTTCAGAGAAGCTACAGTACATGGCTTAAGATCGGGCAGCAGCTGCGATACGTCGGTTATGTAGCTGGTACACATTTGATAACACTGTATGTTGGTGACAGAATGGAGCTAGCCACAAATTTAGTTTCTCCACATCTTCATCAGATCTCAGATATCAGCATTGGAAAGACACAATTGTACTACTGTGGTCTTGAACAGGACTTGATTTGCTCTAGACTTGGCCATAAATTGGTCTTAATTGCTTATGCTTTTGGTTTTGACTCTGACTCAACTGGACCTGTGCTTGGCCTTGACTTGGACCGGGTTAAGTCAGTCTTGACTACAGCACTGCCATCTGAATCCTTGGACACATTCATAATAACCCACAAAACCAGTTGCTTGTGCGTCCTGCTGGCTCAATGGCAAACCACTAAGTCTGTCATAATACAACCACTAATGCCTGTTGATGCAGGTACCAAGGATCGTATTGGATGCATTATCGCTATCTAGCGGTTGGAGTGTAAACTACATCTGGCTGATGGAACAAAGCCCTATTTCAGCAATAGCAACATCAATAAAATAATCTACATGCCCAAGACTGGAACATTTGTTTAATTTCTATTGTACCCAGTTATGCCTAGTGTTGATCATTTACATCGTAGCTAAATGTATATCTACCGTATGTGCTTTATTGAAATGAACAATCTCTACTTAATTTAGCATCTGCTTGAAAGCGAAAACACAAATAATTTAAGTTTTTATAGAACTGTAAATCAATAAAGGCAGTAGGGGGATAAAGCTGAAAAGTGATATTAAAACCTTGTCATTTTTTTGGACAAAACTCTTGCTTCATCTGCTCCATTGGTTATCACACCACTGCAACCTGTCTGTGTTTGTCTGGATTCTATTTGTACGAATCAAATATATGTGAAATGTGAGAAAGTCTGCTGCTGTGCTTGGACCACCCTTTCACATCATCATCTGTATATTGTCTGTGACCTTCCACCAGGAGCTCCTTATTTGCACAGAGCAGAGCAAACAGCCCAGTGTTGAAATATGCCAAAATGAGTTTAGAATGAGACTAAAAGTGTGTTATCTATCAGTCATGAGCCAGTCAAGCCAAATGGAATATTTCCTGACACAAGTCAGAATGCTGTCACTGTTGGGAGATTCATAACAATAGAAATATTATGTGCATATAAATATAAAACCATTGGAGCACAAAGGAAAGATGGCAGATGGATTGTGTGACAGCTCCGTTTTTCATAAAATGCTGGGATGTTTTCTTCTAAAACATATTAAAATGATTAAAGGAAAATTGACAAGAGCCCTTTGAAGACACGGGAACTACAGTCAATTGTATCATGCTAAACTGATGTTACTATGTGAAATGAAAATTAACATACATGGAACATGAATGGACACACTCATTAAACACTAATGCACCCCAGATACAAGCTTTCATATGTAAATCAGTTTCTGTACAATGTATAGTGCTGATATAATATGCATCCTTTCTACATTTGTACCACTCAGTCATATATGCTGCTATACAGTGCATAAGTGGAACAGTGAAGACGTGCCTATGTGCTGCGTGAAATAAAATTCCCATGGGGTATAAGCAAGTAGATTAATGTATAATGTATAATGTAGTGTGTGCACGGCATAATTTATAACTCTCACACTTTCAGTACTGAAAAGAGCAACACTCCTACAACAACAGTATGAGGGGCATCTGGCAGGCACTACAGGGTGCTACAGACCCAAACCCCCACCCCAATAATACAATGAACACTACACACCTCAGGGCTCAAACTAGTATTTGCCAAACAAATTGTGCAAAGTATATATGACATGCGATAACTGTATAGCATACACAATAAAACTTTTTTTTATAAGATGCATTATCATTTGGGCACAAATAATAGTTTCCGATATGCCATTTTTTATTATTTATTTTTTTATTACATTATGTTTGTGTCTGACATGTGTGGAATGTTTTAAAAGCTGCACAGCAAAATGTAGTTGTACAATGTGCAATGATAATAAAGGCATTCTATTTGATTCTTTTCTATGCAACTCCTTTTATTCAGTAAAACTTGGTGCGATAAAAGCATTCAAGGGCTTTTCTGAAAGCATTTTTTGACTTTTATGGGAGATAAGACACAGGCTTTTAGCATACAATACATTTTTGTTGCATTCTACAGTACATCTGGTAGATTTTTGTCCAAGAAAGGGAAGTGTTCAGAACAGCCCCTTCCATAAGTGTAATTTGCTATTTATTTGATGCATGATAAACAAACATCTGGACTGGATTCTGCTTTCAGAGCAGAATTTTCACTCAGTTTCTGCAGACTTCCTTTTTCTCTTTATGTCTGAAGTTTCACCTCCAGTTAAGTCTGAGGATGGGAAACACTTAAGACTGACATTACTTTCATGGTATAAATCTTAAGACAAGGATGCACAATTGTATCAGACATACATTATCATTTAAAAAGAGTCTGCTTTCTACAGTGGTGTATTAGGGCCATTGTTGGTAAAAAATAAAGTGTCCTAGAGGTTCATTAGGATTTATCTGGAGTTGCAATAATATGTGGACTATCAGGTAAGTTTACCTGATGTGAAATTAGTGACGTTGTTCGGTCATTTAATGATTCATTTAATGAGTAACACACATCAAGATTTCCTTATTTCCAAATCTAATTGCAAAGTACAACTCAATGTGGTTCCTTGATAAATAAATAAGCAAGATATAGTAAAATAAAAAAATCTAGTTTTTCTTTTGTTCATTTATCTCACAGAATTCTCCTTTTTTCAACTTTAATCTCAGAAACTTTAATCTAAGCCAACTTCGGCCTTGAAGACACCTCTTTTTGTTCTTTCTCCATGCTACTGAAATGATACTCCATCAGTGTTAAAGACCCAGATATGTTCCAACCCCCACATTCCCTGCTGTGCACCATCACACCAGCACCACCTGCCTCCTCCTTTGACACAAGCCTGGACATGGATTTATTCTGCGAACATCACTTCCTCACCTTCCTATCAGTACGAGACGCTGAGATTTGTCAGAACAGGGAGCATATGTCCTAGAAAACTATTTTTGGTGATTACGTGCTCACTTACTGTACCCGACTCGCCTTTTTATTATCTGAGGGAAGTGAAATCCAGCGTGGTCTTTAACTGCTGCTCATCTGGTTCAACCTTTGATGAGTTGTGTGTTGAGGTGACCTTTTGCTTATTGCTGTCTTAAGATGCTATTGGACACCTGTGTATCCCCTCTAACAGGTTTTACTCTTTGAGAAAAAAACAGCTGTATTGATTTCTTTCCATGATTTATCCACAACAATGCTGGGTACAAAAACCACCTCACACACACTATATTCTTAGTCGTTTAGAAAGTGCATGGCCCATTCTAACAGTAGTTAGTTAAACAGTAGGAGTTGCTCATCTTGTGAAATTCAGTGCACTTTCAGAGGTCAGCGATACTCCAAAACCAGATGTGTCCTAATTTACAGACTGCAGGACCATTTTGTTTAACAGCTGTGAGCAGCGTTACATTTTCTATTGGGTGCACTTTCGCAGCTGGAGAGGAAATGGACCGGTCAGGTGAATCCAGGTGAAAGTTACTAACCTTTACGGCTTTCATCTATTGAATCCAAATTAATCTTGATGGAAGATATTTGAAGAACAGGGAAGGGCAGACACACTCTTACATAAAAACAGTAGATTGCACAAAACGGCACCTAAGAGCAAGTTAGCCTGATTTTGGTTGGTTAAAGAATAACATTTCGTATGTGTATATAAGAACATATTGTATATATTTTTCATTTGGTGATCACAACATCAGAGGCAAGTTTTTTCAATTGCACAAATTCCAGTGCTTTTGATTTGAGTCAACCAAACCATAGAGAACAAACAAAAAAAGAGGCTATTTTGGTTGTTTTGTGTCTCTTTTTAGAGATTTTTTTTGTCACTTTATAGTTGTTTTGAGTGTTCTGTAGATATCTTTTTCTGTGGTTGTTTTGCACCTTTTTTTATAGCCATTTTGTGTGTATTCTCTGTAGTCACATTGTATCTATTTTTAGTCTTATTGTGTCTTTTTGAGTTTATTCCTTTTGACTGACCTTTGTAGCTGAAGGTCCTGGGCCTGTATCCAGTTTCCCGTTAGTAATCCATCCATATGCTTTGGGTTCGTCATGGAAGATGCTCTGTACAAATATAAATTCGGTGTTACCACCCATACAATTGTAAACTACACAAATAAAGATAGACATACAACTGTAAGAACTTAAATGATACTTTGTATTCAGGATCAAGTATACCCTTGTGTGGTCTATAAAACATTATACACATCCATTGATTGTAAAGTGTTCTATATTTACAAGACCGCTGCAAAAACTAAGCTAAAACATCAGAGTGAAAAAATAAGAAGCTATTTACACAGAAAATAAAATAAATGGAACCAAGAAGTTCCACAGCTTTGGGGCTCAGTCAGCTGATCTGTTTAAAGGCAGCTCAGGTGATTGAATGAGTTGAGTCAGGTGTGCTTTGTTTGGTTGAAACAAAAACCTGCAGCCACATGCCCCTTCATGGATCAATAGGACACTCCCATCGTGGAATACATCTCTGCACATTCCTGCCTTGCTCTTTAATTAAAAACAGTATTTATTCTCATACCTTTTTCTATTCTATATCCATATTTTTTGTTTATGCATCAAGACACCAAAGCAAATTCCTTCTGATTCTGATTCTTCTCCATATGCTCCAGCCTCCTGCGGAGTGAATGTAAGGAATGTGCCACCTCACTGCCCACACTGTTACTTATGTAACCTATTATTAGTGCTGTGTATAACAGTTGGTGTTTGATACAAAACCATGGTTACAGAAAATGACGACAGTTCCTGTTTTCAGAGGGACGGAAGAGCGTCATGAAGCTTGCCAATTCATTACCTTAATGAAGGGTGCTTCATTCAGCTGTGAGTGTGACTCCAGAGTGTAGGGGCCGCACTGGAATTGGGCCAGAGTGAAAATCTTGACTCCCCCAGTGTCTGATTTACCCAGGATTCAGCTGGAGAAAAGCTTGGCTCACTTTGCATGCAGTCTCCTGACTCTCCACTTGATGGCAGTGGTGTATCAGTCATAGCAATTACACAAGCTGCTTTCCTATTCAGCATCATTAAGTTCCTATACAAAACATAAGCATAATAAAAAAAAACACTGCACTGTACCATCTTCATTATGACCAGCACACACACTCACTGGCCTGTAGCCCACAGGTGTGTTTGTAGCTTTGGCTTTGACTCAATCAGCCTGATAGAGCCTCATGAAAATACTTTCCACAAACGCAAGCACTTCTGTAACCTTGGACAGAATATCAGCAAATGATGTATGTTGTTTAGAACTTTACCAACTGGAGTAGCTCCTCTGCCAGGCACTTAGGGCGCTAGTCTGGCCCCTATAGGCCATTCTCAAACAGGTATATTCTTAGTAACTCTCGTGGTTTAAAATGATTAGTTTTCTTTTCTTTTTTTAATTAATAACCTATGGGTGTCATTATAGAGGCTGTGCCATATGAAGAAATATTAATCTAGTAAACTGAAAACATTAATATATTATGCAAATTCCAAAGTATGAACCCTGGAGGGAGTCTCATATATGCTGGTGAGGTAGCATGAGACATAGCCCCCGGTGCTGGAGTAGAATACACAGTCTCAAGTGCATTTGTATCACACTCGACTGCTGCTACCACAGTGCATAAGTGCAGCGATGAGAATGCACATACAGTATTTATTGCATGAAAGAAAGTTCCCATGTGGTGCCGTCTATTGCAAGTAAATAATGGATTCTCATCCCGCCAAGCACCAGGAGGAACGCAGAGTCTCAAGTGCTATTGCTCATTTCGACCCATTTTGAGATTGCACGTTGCAGTATGTTGACCTTGGAGAGGGCAAATTGGGATAGCTTATTTCCTATAATGCATGTCATGATCCCATAGGCATTGCAAGGGGGAGTCTTGGAGCAATCCAATGGCTTTCTGCATTAAATGGGGACCCTTACATCACTAGTATGGAGGATTGTGATGGCTGTTAATTAAAACCTGTATTAACTCTCAGGAGCTTTGGTACAAGTGGTGTCCCCATACATGTGTATAAATATCTTGAATATGATTAAAATAACATAAAACATGTCCCTACCATAGGCTAATTCAGTATTATTTATTTTCATCCTAAAAATAATTACATCTTGCAATCATCTCAAAACTGTATTTCTTACAACATAACCCCGGGTCGGAGGAAATGATGCTGCAGAGAGATGCAAGCAGCTGGGCAAAAGTATGTTCTGAGCAGTAATGCAATCTGTTGAACTAATATATCTGATTTTATTGCTTTCCATGTCAGTGCGAGTAAGTCATCCTCTGCTCTGAAAAGACACAGTCGAATCGGAGCTCCTTTGAAAAGAGAGGGTGAGTGAATTAGCCACGCAGGTAGGCAGGACTGTATTAAAAATTCTTCCTCTACTTCCTCATTCCCTGTGATGCCGTTTGATCTAAACCTTTTTATTCTTTGTACCCTCGTTCATCACCCGTAACACACTCTCTCATTTCCTTGCAGTTGAAAAAAAAAGGCCTGAAATCCATAGAATGATTGTGCAGTTCCAGGGTTCTCAAATGAACTTTAATCATCCAAGGATCACATCTCAGAGGTGAATCCTCATCATATCTAGACTTCTTTTGTTTGATAATGGACAGGTAATTCATTCTGTGGATGAGTAGAGAGAAAAAGTAATTGCACTCTTGCCTGCCCTTTAAAAATTCTAGAAAGTGGTGATGATACTGACATAGCATATACCATTTCTTTTTACTGGTTATAGAAATTATATCTGGATAGTTAAGATTTGGAAAATGTATAAATGGATGTCGTCACGTGTCAGTGATGTGTTGCAGTCATGTATTGAAAAGCACTTGTCACATGTCATTTTATATATCATTCTGCAAAAGTTTTTGTAGAATATAATGTGAATCCTGTCATGAGAATACATTGCATCACTTACTTTTAGTTTTGCTTAAGTGGACCTTATTGTTCTTTATACTCTGTGTCCTCACTTCCCTCTTTCCTTTTACATTCCACCTTATAATAATTAATTAGTACTACAAGGGTGCTGATAATAACAAACACAATGATGGACTGTAGCGGCAGAAGATGGATGGATGGATGATGATGAATTGTAATAAGGTCCTGTAAATACGACCCATGGGATAATGGATATCTAAACCAAGTCTTTCTCTTATGCGCACCAATGGAATTTGAGCTGAGAACCAGTTGTTTTACAATTCACCAATTTAGCCAAGTTATTTATGCTAATAAATAGCTCAATAGCCATTGGGTTCTGAGATTTAATTTTGGCCAATGCCTTCCACATCCTTTGCCCTCCACTTGGACTGTTTACCCACAGTCAACCAAACCAGTACTACTCAGACAAAAGATGGAAACCAGAACGCTACTGCTACCAAAACATTGTCTTGTTTCCTACAAATTCTGCATTCATTAGCAGAATCTGTTAATAGAATCTAATTAATTAAAGCAATGCCCAGAATAAAAAGAGCCAGTAATATGATCTGTGACATATGATGAATAATATAAGAAGAATAACACATTATCTTGCATTTATTTTTTTTATCAGATTCTCAATGTCCTCATTAAAGTGAGAAATCACTTCTCTTGCAAACTTAAGTCCTTGGTGAAAAGATGTGTTTGCAGACAGTGTTCCTGACCTCGGGGCATAGTGTTTTTATAAGATAGCACTGTTATTTTCTGAAAACCTTTGTTGTGCCCGCCTTCATATCCACTCAATTCGAACGAATTAACTGTGAACATCTGCACTTCCTGCCTTCAAAGGATGAGTCACATTGAAATCACCACTGTGTCAGTCTCAGGACATTTGAAATCAGAAAGTGCAATATCGATACTTCACTAACTCTGATGTGAAAAGACATAAATGCTCAACATATTGGTGCTTAACTTTCAGGTGCAACTTTTTGACCTTGTGACCTCGTTGCCAAATCTTCACCTAAACCAAAGCCGAGGACATTGCAAACCTGCATATGAAAATATTAGGATAAATACCTGAAACACTAAAGCTTATTTTTGAGTGTGAAAGTTATTTGATCATACCAGCTTTGTCTATGCTTTCAACCACATATCATGGCCTTCATCAGAGAATGGAGTCATCATAGAGTTGTTTATTGGTATGGAGATATTGACAAAATTAACACATTTTTGAAAAGACACATTTTTCCTCTCTTGTTGAGTAGAAGAATCTTGATACCACTCATATATTTGCATGGTAAATATGAAGCTACAGCTAGAAGTCAGTTAGCTTAATTTAGCACAAAGATTGGGCATTAGGGACACTACTAGCCTGTCTAAAGTTAATAAAATCCTCCTATCAGCACCTATATGTACAAAGCTGAGGTCAGCTAACCCACTGGTTGTGATTTATAGTAACTGTAAATTCACTAACGAAGATCACACCAATATGGATTTGAGTTCAGACAAGTTTAATGCACATGGAGAGCCGAGATTGTGTAAGAGAGGGGGATCAAAGGTTCAAAGGATGAACAGGGATGGGGTCAATTTGGTGTCAACTGAAGGCAGAAAGACAGAAAGACAGAAGGGAACCAGGGGATTAGAGAATCTGAGAACAGAGTCAAAGGGGAAGACAATGAATCAGGTGTGCTAACGAAGCCTATTTGTACGGAAATGTGTTTGAGGCCTGGTCTTCGTTACTGAAGACGCTAAAGAGTGTATTTTCAAAAATGTCTACTTTTTCCTTTAATATGCCACATTACAGCTGTCTTGTCATAGTTGGGTGGCATGGTTGGGCAAAGTTGGCATGGAGGAGAACGGCCTTTTTCCCCTGACTGGAAATGCTGGAAAATATATTTTTTAACTTGTCCTAATGTCAGAAAAGTGTCATGTCTTTAGTCCACACTGTCACTTGACCAAGAAGGATACACTGAAATATTAAACAATTCAGAACAGATTATTGTTCATATGTTATGACAGACTTGACAAATGATCCAACTAAATGGTCAGTGTGTCATTCCCAGATACTTTACTGTTGTCAATACAGCTGTCACTTTCATCTCATTGGTTCAAACCATCCACAAAGTTAGAGACGGACACAAGTAGAGCAGAGTAAAGTCTTGGCAAGCAGAGCAGACGTGGTAACGCTGACCATGGAGATGCTACAGACAGCTAGCTTGACCATGATAGATAACAATCAATCTAGTGAAAACACCTTGTAAGAGACACTAGAACATTAAGTACTTTCCCAGTGACTCAGAGGTCGTTGAACTCATACAAAATTACATAGAAAAATTTTACTCTAGATTGTTTAAGTTTATCTGAACTCCATGAAGCCAAACAGCAACTATTTCGCATGGTAGCTTTATTTTCTCCCTCAGTTTAAAAGAATGTGATGTTTTGTTGGTGTTCCTATGAATTCTGACTGTATCTTTATCCTAACTGGTTTAATAAGAATACGTTTACCAAATCTTAAATCATTTACAGAATGTTTTGATTGGGCGTTTGAAAAAGCTGATGTCAGCCAACATGAGCCTCAGCGATAAGAAAATACAGTTTTGGATGAATGGCAAATATGATATGTCAGTGTGTGTTGAACTTTATATATTGAAAGTAGTCGAAAAGAGCAAAGCTTTTGAATTCATTGAGGTTTATGGGGTGGTAAGTATGATCTTTAACCCTGAGCTTCCTTAAAAACCATTGTATACTACTGAAATAGCAGCTAAAGTAGCCTTTTCTCATTTCTGATCAATCTCATCTTTATTTTAATACCCTCGTGCTGATATCCAACCTATTATATAAAGACTATATTGAATTATGTATAAAGGTCTGAGTTGCGTGCATTTAGAAGTGGGGTCAGGTTGGGGTTAACCTGAGGTGAGGGTTAAGGGCAACTCTTGAGGGATGCAGGATTAAGTCAAGTGACAACACTGTGATTCATAACAATTTATTACACTCATAAATAAAATTGCAGGTTTGATGCGCATGTACTTCATCTTGTGTGCAGCAAATTGGCTTGATATAACAGAAAGGGCATACAGAGGTTTTTGCTGGATCATAGAATCAAGTCTGCAAATCTTATCTCACTTTCAATTTTTCCGTGGCATATTGGCGTAAGTTAATTCCATGCCTCCTTCTTTTCTCCATCTGAATTTCATTGTGTCTGCCTAATCAGCCAGAAGCAGAAATGATCTGCTAACATTTCATTTCTCCATGAATATTTGATTGTCAAAAATTGCCCTAAGGGAATGAACTGGGCCCAAGGTTCGGTTTTGATTTGCGATTAAACTATCAAGAAATCAATTTCATCTGCTTTGAATAATTCAGGGTTTAATGGAATGAGAAATGGCAAAAGGGGCATAGGCTATGAGATGGTCTGAAGGGTGTGTATGAGTGTGTGCGTGTGCTGGAAGGGGGGGCGGTGTGTGATGTGGGGGGTTACGCCACTCAAAATGAAAGCAGGGCCCTGCAATGTGGTGCAGAGCGGCTGGGGAGCTACTGTCATTTCACCTGTACTGCTGGTGTGGCATGTCAATAAGGTATCTGTGTCAGTAATTTGTTAGCAGTAGTGAGTCTAGAGGAAATATCTGACATTACTTAGCTAGTCACAGAGTTACTACACTGAAGATATAACGCTTATTCTTGTAGGAACTGGAACAGATAATTTGTAAAACACTGCAGGATTAATTTATGTTAAATTTGTGCAGGAATTGGTCTCAGAAAAGCTTTAAAGTCCAACAGTCACTGATCATTTTTAACGCCCCTTGATGAATCCTAACTGATGACATGAGTTAATAATCTAATAAGGAAAACAAGAATGACAGAAATAAGAAGGCAAAAGAAGGACAGAAAGGGGTTGAGATACTTCAGGGACTGGGAAGAGGTTATTCACAGAGAAAGGGCAAAGTAGCTCACCTCCCAAATGAGCACCTAATGGCAAAGGTTCAGAAAGACCATTTGATGTCATCTGTTGCTCCGAATCCCCAAAACTGTCCCACAGTGACGTGCATGAACATGTCATCGTCTGCTCTTGTCAGTTCAAAAAGAATGGCGGCGCTGGTGTTTCTTGACAAGACACAAATAAATGGAGCTGCACTGACTGCATGCAGCCCCGACCTGACAGTTGTTGAATTAAAGAGGTGGCTGTGTTGTCAAAAAGGCTGGTACCGAACTGCAGCCAACAGCCTCAAACCTGGTGGAACTTGTCAAAATGTTCTGTTTCTTATTTGAAAAAAGTTAGCAAGCTAACTCCAGCAAGCTAAGTTTAGCTGGTGTTTGTCAGTCGTCTTTTACATTTCACTGATCTTTTGCTCGACTTGATTTTAGGATCTCACCTCCGGAAACTGGTTTCAGAGGACCGGTAGAATTATTGTGATCTTGGGAGAAGAAGGACGCTTTGAAAGAAAGATTCTCATCCTATTTCAGGGCTAATCACTTGCAAGCAAGATAGCATGTCAACACAATTTGACATTGCCTGCTGAATTATTTTTGAAACATTCTCATTAGTGGGTTTCACTTGCCATATGGGGAGCACAAGCAATCTTCCTATAGTTGACAAGGCGAGGTTGTTGACAGACAGTAGGTCACAGTCAATATGTGTGTTTTGTGATGTGGAGAGGTGGTGGTCACGCTTGATGAGAACACGCTTATAGAGGATTTAAGGCAAACACGATGACGTCAAACTGTCTTTATGAACCACTGAGGTGTCACCAAAGGTGGCTGAAGCAGTGGACATGAGTAGAGAATGCACTGACAGAAAATATACCCCACTGTGGTCCAGAGGAACACAGTGTAGAAAGGGAAACATTCTCATCAAGTATACCTTTCCATGAATATTTTTCTTGGCCTATTTGAATTCACAGTGTTTAAACTCCTGTCAATGCATGTAAATACATTATAGCTTAGTGAAAAGGGAACATTTTAGTGGCTCTTCAAAGCTGTGTGGAGCTACAAACATGCACACACTAACATGCTAACATGCTGGACATTCACTAATTAGCACTACAATGTTTACCATGTGCACCATGTTAGTTGAGCTTGTTAGCATGACAACATTTCATTTTCCCTTCACATTTCACATGACTGTGGACCAGCTATTCTTATTTACTAACAATATTAGTATTAATAGTATGTTTGTAGGTTATTTCAAACATTTAAAGTATAGCCAAGGCTGCTGTGAATATTCGTTCATTTCATCCAGTAGATATCAAGATATTTTACTGGTAAACATATTAACTAAGGATGGCACAAGATTAAATGTCAAGAGACAACCAAACTCAGTGGATCTGTCTTCTGGGTTTAATGAATATATGCTCCAAATTCCAAGGCAACTCTTCCAATGGTTTCTGGAAACATTTTATTAGAAAACAAAAATGTCAACCTCATGTTAGTGCTTGGCTTAAAGTCAGAGGATAGTAATTAGGATCCATCCTCTGGGAACCATGTATTTTTGTACAATCCATCCAATTCTTAATAATGTATGTATCAGTCTGGACCAAAGTGGGGGATCTACTGACCAAATTTGGCATCCCTAGTGCCACAGCACTAGGCTAAAAATCATTAAAAAATAACATGAGAACAAGAATAACATCACAATGCTGTGCATGCCCAAAATGTGTTTTCCAATCCAACTCCATTTCCATGGCTCAATCCCCTTCTGACATCCTTATCAGCTGCCTGCTTTGCTACTCTGTGGCTGACCTCTGACCTCAAAGAAAAGACAAAGAAAAAAAACCTTACTTTCTCTGTCAATAAAGTATAACAAAAGGCTCATAGCTCAGGTATTAACCACATATTGCTTTTCTCAGGTGACCACACTGTTGATGTGTAAACTTTTCAAATAACTTTTAAGGATCTAAACTTATTTTGTATTGTGATAGCCATTCATTTGACAGTTTATGCAAAGTGTATATGTTAATGGGTTGAAGCGGTTTAAAGCCAATAGTTCTCACAGAGGGATGTATGTCTGGAGTTCAGAGTTCACAGTTTTTGGCTGTCAGCAAAGACAACATCCTCAACACATTAGTTTCAGTGAAAAATTCTGACATTTTTTTGTCCGTTTATTGATTGGATTCATGCCATTCTAAAGTTTCTTTAAAAGTACTTTCTCAGTAATGATTGTAGGCTATCTTAGACAGTTAGAGAGAAAAATAAATATAATAAGTTGGTCTTCCGTGTGTGCCCAATCTGCACTTCTTCTATTCTCTACCCACTTTCCACATTCTATTTTGAAAATTATTATGTTGTTTGACAGCTACATTACTGTCTATCACCTGTAGTCTATTTCGTTCTATGGAGGACTTCTCAACGTTTATTTCTGTCTCCAAAATTTCTACCCTGCTTATAAATTGCTCTGCTTTCTAACCCGTCGTGATAAGGTGGCAATATGTATTTAAGTAGTCCATTTTGGGCATTTGCTGTGGGAGGATAACTAGCAGAGTGGCTCATTTAAATTCACACTTTTGTAATATTTCATAACTCGACTTGTGACCTCTTGTCAACAGTTTCCTCGCTCTTGATTGCAGAGACTACAATGATTAAAATTGAGGAGAGAGTGCAAGCTTTTATGGATGCCGAGTATGAATACAAAATTAGTGATGCAGCTCAAGAACAGTTTGGGAAATAGGACTGACAAGGAGTGTTGACACATCATCAAACTGAGACTGATTGCTTGAATAATTGGTTTGTACCTAATTATATTAGAGTGCCCTCTTGGGTGTGTGTATGATTATGTGTGCGGAGCGTTCTGTGTTCCTTCGCTGCCTGTGTACTGGGATAGGGGCTGGCCGGGGGGAGCTTTGCTCCAAAGAAACTGGCGGATTTGCTTTCTAGCGGGGGCTTCGATCAAATTCACAGAGCAATTCTCCAGAAGCACAATTAAATTTTAAAAGTTTACAATCACGTTAGGGAGCTGTAGAGAAGGAAGGAAGCGCTGGAAGGGCGACCTGGTGTTTTTGTTCTGAGCCTGTGATAAGAAGGCAGCCTCTAAGTGAGTTAAATGAGAAATAGCGTCGGCACAGCTGTTGTTCCATTAAAGGCCCCCCGAGGAGGCTTTAGAGGGGGTCCGAGAGGATCCGATACGGGCAGAGCGCCAGCAAGCCTCACTGCATCTGTTACTGATTCTTTGTTTGGTGACAGAATTTGGTGTTTGACCATGACCTATCCGCTTCCAGATCTGCAAACATCTTAAAATCATTCTCCTTTGTATGCAAACATGACTGATTTCTAAATCAGCGTTCAATTGCTTTGGAGGCTGTGCTTTCTTATTCTTCAAAGCATTTCCATGACAACAACACTGCTCTTTGTACTACACTGGACATCACACCTGAATAAGTAAGGAAGCAAAGTAATGGAACATTGTGGAAATAGAAGAAGAAGTGAAAAAAAAGTCTGAGAGATTTCTCTCTGGTATTTGTTGCAGGTGTGCAGGTGGATCTTGTTTCCTAGCCTGTATGGAACTGTTGATCCGATATAAGTGCGAGCTCCCGCAGGAAAATGGGGAGCTTTGCATTGCTTAGATGAGATCTACACAGCAGAATGTGACCTGAATTGAAATGTTTATTTTCATGTCTGTTTTCCCCACATACGTTTAATGCTGAGTACTTGAAGTGGCTATAACCTATATATGATAGTTATCAAATGACCATGTATTTTGTGAAAGGGGCAAAAAAAAAAAAATGCTGGCAAAAACATGACCTCCTTGGTGGAGGTAACAAGGGTTCAAGCAGTTCTTAAAGGCTTAAATTAAATTTTTAGAGTGTAAGGTCATGCAATGTCTTATTGTTAATCATGATAGACCCTTACATTTTTAAGATGTTGCCTAGTTACATGAAAAATACTGGCACACAGCATAGACTTATTTAAATATGTTTTTATTTTTTCTGTAGTCGTGACTCAGCCCAGCTTTCTTTTTCTAGTAATGTTTTGATTAGTTCTCCACAGGCCAGCTGCTATCTCAAAGGTAACAGGATTAAAGAAGTACACAAAACAGTACAGATGATGCAAAGCTAAAGACAGCTGGCCAGGGGGGTTCCGTTATTTCTCATCGTTGCTAGAATCTGGATAATATTTTTAGTGTAGAGTCACAACAGCCAATATGCGACATGCAGAAGATACTTCAATTTGGTGACTCCTTACCTGGAAATCACAGATTTAATGGATTATTGTGGATGAGGGCACATAAGAGGGACTCAATCTACACAAAACAGACAAGGTAGAACAGTTCAGTTCAAATAAGATTTACTAAGCTTCGACTGGTGCATGGTAAGATGAGGCGAGGCAAAGGTATCCAGGAAAAAAGGGAAAAACACAAAGCAGGGTTGATGCAGGGTATATATATACCTTGCATCGACCACACACAGATAACTTATCAGGGTGGGGCATGTAATCATAGTGGTGGGAAAACAATTAGGAAACACTAGAATTTTAAACTAAACAGGAAATACAAAAACAACTTTACACATACAGGGCAAATTGATAGATTATTTTACAATTTTTTATCTAATGTACAGTATAAAAGTACGACACTGTTCATAGCATTTGCCATTAATTTTATATATATTTACATATTTACATTTATAAAGGGAGACACAAATATATAGAAAAACATGCCTGTTGATATTGTAAATATTGGATGTACATTTTTTCAAGTTTTTAAAATTTGAATGTGGTTTCTTATCTGCTGGATGTGTAAATAACATGGATGTATTAAAGAACTGGATATGACACTAGCGCTTGGCCTTGCAACAAATATTTCTTCGTGGTCACTAGTAGTATTGCAGCAAAATATACTCCTGTGGTATGTGGGTGTAACAGCACAACACTTCTCACTGGACTGAAACAATGCCATCTTTGTGTCCCGAATCCAGTTTTTTACAAGACACCCATGGTAAAGAAACATCTGTTTGTCTCTTTAATGTAAAAGGTGAGAATCAGCGATATGTCTGCATCTTGCTTCTGCTGCCCTCAAGTGGCCAAAAAAATAACTGCAGGTTGATGATTTTTTTTTTTTCAGTTTAACTGACAAATAGCTTGGTTTTTAATTAATTAACATTTCTTGTGTATTCTGCTACAAGAGAAGAAAGACTGTAATAGTCAAAAATATGAAAAACAATGAACAAAAAAAAAGTGTGTAAAAATGAATCTAATTTCCTCTGGTAGCCTAAGAAACCATACATTTTTAAACTAGTGTTTAAAATGCAAACAAATGCACATAAAATCCTAGATATTATTTTTTAAAATATAAATCAATAGAAACTAGGCCTATGAATACTACATTATGTCTGTGCTAAATGGGAAGGGAATGCTTTGAAAAGTTAGTGCTTCTACTTGAATTCTGTGTTCATGCACAGTGTTCTCCCCAGGGGTCAACTGCGCAGAGAAAGCCTTAAATCCAGCTCTTAGTCAGACTGCTAAAGATATCTATGTCAGGAGACACATTTATTTTTCCACACACACATTCGTATCTTGAGCCCCTGTGACCACAAAACTGTTCCAGCATGTAACAGGAATCTCTTCTCTTATGAGTAATTTCTTTGTGGGCTACTTATCTTGATTTCTGCTCATGTCGGAATAAAACACTGAGCCTAGTATAGAACATATCCTAATTGTGGAAATTACATCTGACTTTGCTGCCTGAGCTCAACTCCCCCTCTTGTCCTTAAGCTTGCTTCGGGAAGTGATAACATATTTTCTGCCTTTTCAACCTATTTCTGGTTCACTTTCATTATTTCAATTTTGTTATATTAAATCTAAAAGCCCTGTTGTGCCATGTTTTTTTGTTTTGTTTTTGTGCCTGCATTGCTTTTGACAACACCGTAGCATTTTGGGGCAAATACTTTCTTTCATCTGCAGACTTGTTTCTACGTGTTTATGACCACTATCCTGTCATGCATTCTGTATTTCTCTTTTCCCATAAGGCTTTTTTACACCAAGGCAAAATCCATTTAGATATATCTGGCAGAAATGAGTCGGACCATCCCCAAGGGTACTTTGTACTATCCTTCACTCTCTCTTCCCTATTCTCCATTTCTCTGTTTGTGGAAAACAGAATCACTTTCAGCACCTCAAGAATATCAAGTTCTCATTATAACATTTGTTCTTTTGCTTTCACCGTTACACTTGCCAACACGCAAAATGAGCTGTGACAAGACCTGTAATTTATAATAGAAGGAGTCCTAATTGAAAAAAATAAAGACAGAATATATAGATTGCAGCAATAAAGATTTAATGTTTATTCCTCAAGTGTCTCAAATTCTAATTTGTTGCTTGTCATGTGCTGGATGTGTAAATAGCATGGATATATTATATAATTGGATATGGTGCCAGCATTTCCTAATGGTCACTTGTGGTATTGCAGCAAAAATATTTGGCAAAGGCATTTTTCCAATAGAACACAACTATAAAAGCAACATTTGTAAAACTGCTGGCACCACAACTCAAACTGCAAACAAGGTAAATTATACCCCCCTCTGTTATTTCTTTTAATACACTGTGACATCAACACAGTGTAAAGTCTATGGGCTGAGCACAAGAAACACGACTCATGCATATTCAGTGGGTTGCATAATGCGAAAGAAAACCTGAACGCCAGAAAACATGTTTTGCAAATGTGCCAGGCGAGCAATTGACATTGGACTGAAAAGGCACCATCTTTGGGTCTGGAATTCAGTTTTTTTTATAATACATCCATGGTAAAGAGACATTTGTTTGTTTTTTTCTATTCATGTGAAAGGTGCAGCTTGTTTCTGCTGCCCTCAAGTGCCTCATAAAATAAATGGTTGATGCTTATTTTTTCAGATTTAAACACATTTTTAGAACAAAATTCACCCAAATTTCTACAGTGTTGTCAAAGGCGGACTCTTTTCCACGTGTTTACAGCCACTATCTTGCCATGCATACTGTATTTCTCTTTTCCCATAAGGCTTTTTTACGCCAAGGCAAAATCCATTTAGGTATATCTGGCAGAAATAAGTCGGACCATCCCCAAGGGTACTTTGTACCATCCTTCACTCTCTCTTACCTGTTCTACTCCTCTCTGTTTGTAGAAAACAAAATCCCTTTTCGAGCCTCAAGAATATCATGTTCTCATTATAACGTTTGTTCTTTTGCTTTCACCGTTACACTTGCTTTCACGGCCACGTGTAGCATCCTGCTGTTTTCCGTAAAGCCTCGCAAACAAGCAAAATGAGCATGTCTGTGACGAGACCTGTAATTTAGGCCACGTGTGAGATCAAGGCTGGAAAAAAAAAATAAAGACGGAATATATGCTTGGAAAAAATTGACACAAGGAATATTTGCACGGGTTCAGTGGAAATGAAATTACTCAGTCTAACCATAATGCCTCCCTGAGCGAGGAGCGTAGAGTGTGCACGGCAGGGGATTAGAGTCTGTAATGGGGTTTTGAGGATAGTCGGGATTTCAGATCTGGAGCGATATGGTGCCAGGGGTAAACACTAGGCAGGAGACTAGAGGATTTAGCCAGCGAAGGCTTTCCCCTCCACGTGGACCAAGTATCACTGTGTTCTAAAGTACACCCATTTCCCACGGTCATTTACTCAAGCATCTCCAGTGGGGATTTGGTTATCCTCTCTGAAAGGGCACAGTAGTCTTATAATACTGGCCGTACACGAGAGGGGGTGAGAGGGAGGGAGATGGATAATGATTCATCGGGAGTGAGAGATCAACAGAGAGTCTCTGAGAGAGCCAGATAGGGAAAAAAAAGGAAAAGAAGAAGAGAGAGATTGAGTCCTCACGTGGCTGTTGTGGGAGGTTTTTAAAAGCAGTGTGTGTAAGATTTTACTTGGGTATTCCGATTTTTTTGCCACATGTAACACTGTGAATTAAGTAAAGGCAACACGAGGAGAGTGTTTTCCATTGGAATGTTCTAAATGGCGTGCCATTTTGAGCTTTTGTCGGACACCTTGTTTCTTTCTGTTCATGAGCCTCGCATTGAAGGCAGTGCAGTGGAGGAGAAACAGCTGATTTAAAGGAGGATTTATCTGATCTGTACGATACCTTATCGTTTCACTGCAAAAACTGAAATCTGGTGGCAGCTGGCTTGAGGGAGAAAGTGTGAAATGGGCTAAAGTCAATTAAATGTCATTCTAAAATTTAATTAGTTACATGTTCCAATGGACATTCATTATTAAATGGTATAGTGCTGGGCCTAGGTTACCCTGGGTTAACAATGTGTGTGTGAAAAGGGCCAACTGTTAGCCAGTGGAAAGTAACTTCATACATTTACTCAAGTACTGCTTGTACTTTACTTGAGTATTTCCATGTTACGTAACTTTATACTTCTACTTTTAAAGTGATTCGATATTTTTTTTAGATTAAACTTATGACAGTACATTAAGTAGTTAAAATGAGCCCTACCTTGAGAAAATTAAGATGCTGCTTACATAAATGCATCAAGACAAATGATCTAATATATTTGGAATATACAACAATCTAAGTGGAACCATTCTGCATAATGAGGACTTTTACTTTTGATACTTTAAGTACATTTTGATACTGGTACTTTGTACTTTTACTGAAGTAAGTTTTGAATGCTGGACTATTAACTGGTAGTGGAGTAATATGACAGTGTGGCATTAGTCAGCCCAATGTGAAAAGCCCTTTGTTTTATACTTAAGCCCGAGCCAAGATAACCTAATGACATCATCATCATAATATATTTTTTTCAAACTTTGTAAAATTGTTCCTCAGAGCCACATGTTCAAAATCAAAGTGGTGCCCCTTTAACAGCTATAATTGCTGATGTTTTTCAAGCAAAACACGTAAACAGCTTATTAAATCAGAGAAATGTTCCTTTTTACGTTCATGCATGAATAACAATATGACAGTTTATCGTATTACTCACTGAAAGAGGCCATTTAGCAAGGCCAGTTATTTTACTGTCCGACTGAGCATATTAAGTACATTTCATTGGTAATCCTTCTGTTCTTCTTAACCTAATAAAACATTTTTAAAGTTGGTATCACTACTTTAAATGCTTCTAGCTATTTCCCACATTATGAGCTATAACAACCACACTGATTGCTATTTTTTTGGTATTTTCTGTTTTAGTAGTACAAACATGAGGATCCATGTATGTGGGTGTGTGTGTAAATTCCCCATGTATTCATTAAGATGTAAGGCCATGTTTTTTCCCTGTTGTGTGGCTTTTTGTGCATGAAATAAATTGTGTTCAGGTTTTTTTCTGTGTAATGGAACTGTTCACCTTTGCTGCACACCACTTCTTTGGGGTCAAGAGTTCAAACCCTTTGCTTTTGTTGACTTTAGATTAAAGGACCCGCGTGCTTCTTTTACTACTGTTTTAAATTGTGTTTTAGCTGTGACAACGCTGATCACTCTGGGTTTCCTCAGCAGGGTGTGTACTCCTACACGCTGCCCTGGAGGTGCTTTTGCTGTGTTTTATCCTCCGATTGGCCCGAGATCACTAAAACCACAGCTCCTTCTCGCAGCACTGCAGCGATGCAGCGGCTCACCAAGCAGGCATGTTTGGAGACAGATGGAGTCAGAGAGCGTGTCGGGACTGTCTGAGATGAGCTTCACATCTGCCGCTCACAAGGAAACGGGCCACAGACGGTCAGGGATTACACGGTGGAAAAGAGGGAGTCAGTAAGAATCTGAGTTCAACTTTAACCTCTCTGACCCTGAGGTAAGAGAGTGCAGAGCGACGGGGCAGAAAAGCCAGAGAGACAGGTCAGGTTTGTGAAATGCATGAATCCAGCCATGCAGGAACGGTGGGGTGAAATTAGTGCAATCTGACCGAGATGCCGATCCATGCTGCTCAGAGCACTTCCCTTAGTTAATCAAATTAATAAAACACACGCTCAACCATTGTAAATAACACATTTCTCAACCACATCTACCATAATGAAATGTAATCAACACATTGCACTTGACTAATTAGAAAGCGTGGGGTTTTATAAAAAGGGCACATTTGTGCACATTGTCTTAAATAGCTCAGTGTTCATCAACGTAACGGTGAAGCTACAAAGGAAAACAACACACTTTTTAAATATCTCTGACTTTGACGTATGATGGAAACTTTCACCCGCACATGGCCGTGACGCATGAAATAAGTTCAGCAAGCAGCAGCTATTTGGGAATATATGGGAAGTTAAGTTAAGGCACCTTAGCACAGAGGTGCAAAAGAGTTCGCCATCTTTTCCACATAGGAGCAAGACAACCCTCCTTTGAGGTGATTTTGTCTCTTTGTAGTATTTTTACATCCTATTTTTTTTTTTTTTTGTCTCCTTGTAGTTGTCTTGTGTCTCTGTGGTTGTTTCATGCTTCTTTATAGTCATTTTGTGTGTCTCTCATGGTCTTTTATACTTGTCCATCATGCTCATTTCTGCATTTTGTGTCTCTTCCTGGTTGAGTTCCCCCTTTTTGTATTGTTTTTTGTATCTCTTTGCAGTTGCTCTGCATCTTTTAGGATCGTTTTGTATCAGGCCATTTGTGTGTCTTTGCAGTTGCTCTGCGTCTCTTTGGAGTTGTTTTGTGGCCCTTTGAGCTTTTTGTGTCTCTTTTCCATCTTTTTTTGTCTCTTCGTGAATGAGCTGCCCTTTTTTGTAGTTATTTTGTATCTCTCTGTGGTTGTCTTGTGTCTCTCATGGTCATTTTGTGTGTCCATCCAGTTTCTTTGTTGTTATTTAGCAGTTTTGTTTCCCTTTGTTTCCATTTTATGACTTTTTGTAGTCATTTTGCTCCTTTGTGTGGTAATTTTTTTCTCTTTGTAGTAATTTTATGCTTCTTCGTAGTCATTTGGTATTTATGGCTGGCACCTGTCTCTTTAAGTAAACTTTTACAGATGAAGGCCAGGGAAGCTCAGCAGGCCAGTTCAGTTACCCCTCCATGACCATGACCATGGATAGATCACCTAAATAATAAGAATGTGAAAATTCCCCCCTGATGGGCCTTGGCGTTTTCAGACTAAAGTATATTTAAACAGCAAACAGTTACACATGCCTCTTGAATGTGGGAGCCCAGGGGAGAAGTTTGATGCCTGTTGAAGTGTCTTCAACAGAGCATATAATTGTCATACATCCTTTAGGTGATAGTGTTATGATCATTGCTGCCTGAATAGTTTTCTCCCAGCTGCAGTGACAAACATTCTTTGAATGCGGCTTCTTGTTGTGCACAGTATGGTGCACAATGATGTTGCTTCTACTGACTACCAGGAAATAATACAGCTTTTAAGGCATGAGCCATCTAAAATACTTTATTTCATAATGTTCATCTAAACTATTCATATAAAACCATTTTATTATTTTTACATTGTGTTTTGCTTCTTTCTCTTTTTTTTTTTACAAGGTTTACTAATTGCTTATGACAAAAATAAAGCAGCTCAACAGCACTGATCTCTCTAGTCATGAAATTACATAAAATGCTAATCCAATGGTGGATCACAAGTGAGCCACTAAATGCTGGCTCCCATTTGCATTTACCTCTTGATGAGTTATAACAGGGTCTTGGTGTCCTATGTGAGTTAAGAGACAATGGGCCCCTGGGAAGAGAAATAAAAAAGGCTCACAACCTCTCCTACATAGGTACAAAAAACACTCACTTTTTGGTGATTTTTCTCTCATTTGTTGTTGCTTTGCACCTCTTTGTAGTTTGTAGTTTTATTGTTACCTCTGCCATGGAGGTTATGTTTTCGCTGGCGTTCGTCTGTCTGTCTGTTTATGTACAAAATAACTCAAAAGGTACTGCACGGATGAGGATGAAATTTTCAGACAACTAGTGTATTGGGGCAAGGAACAGGTGATTAGATTTTGATGGTTATCGGTGATCCAGAACAACATCTGGAATTTATATTGCGAATTTCTATTACTGCGTCAGTGACAATGTTGCCCTCACTAACTGTTGCCATCTAGTGGATGAAGTATTACAATGCCAGTGTGTTCCCAAAATACATGCTTTCAAAATAATCCTTAAAGCGTGCAATTTGGTATTGTGTAATTGACTCTATTGCCTTGGTGGAGGTCTGCACTCTCCGGGTGCTTTTCTAGTTGTCTTTGTAACGATTTTTGTCCTATTTTTTTGAATTTTGTGTCTCTTTGTAGTCACATTTAAAATATTTATGGTTGTTGTACGAACTGTTTGGGTCTCTTTGTAGTAAATTTTTTCATGGTTTTGCTTTGTTGTCAATGTGTCTTTTTTGGGTATGTTTGTGATAATTTAACATCTCTTTGCCTTAGGTGTCTTTGAATGACATTTTGCAGGCAAAGGCCAGGACGCCCCCTGGCACTACATTAATTGCCACATTACATAATTCAATAAAATAACATTACAAAGATCAAAATGATAAAAAATTCTTATATTATTATAAAACATATGTATATTTACATTAATATAGTCTGAGGTAAAATATGTACAGTATTTTTTTTACAGAAACAGAAAAACAGTAAATGGTGATACTGTTTATATTTCAGTGCAAAATATAAATATTTGACATGTGAATGTGAAAGCACGCCTGAGTTATTTATATTTGGGGCACCCGTGATCAAAATGAAAGGGAATGAATCTTCCTCCTCTACTTTTGTGAAAAAGGACGGTTTCCTGGTGTTCAGCAGAAACGCGACTCATTTCACTTTGAATTTAAAATTGCCCCACATGCAGAGCTGTTTCCTCAAAGCTATTTATGGTAAGCAAGTGAAGCAGTCAACAGTGCGGCTCCAGGAGAAGTTGTTTGAAGAATGAATAGAATACCACCCGGCGGATCTCCACACCTAAACACATCTGGCTAATCACGGCTGAAGTTGACAAGTTAAAATCATTAAATAAGAAAGTTGGGACGCATGCCGTAGCCTTCAGAAGCCTGGAAGCTGCATATCACTCTCATGTGATGAGCTGGAGCACAAGAGGTCAGCCTTGGAGTGTGATCTGCCCACAGTGTGCTGTTAAACAATGCATGGTGACAGTGCTGCAGAGCAGGAGGAAGTGATGGAGACACAAGAACACATCTGCAAGATAAGACGGAGCAGTTTGAGGCCAAGTGTGGGCACCCAGAAAAGAAGCCATGACAAGTCACTCCACAGTCCAATGTGAAGCATCATAACTAAATCAAACCTTCATAATAAAGTGTGCACTTGAATAGTCGGCCATTCATCTGCAGATTTCAACATTAGTAACACTTTGTCTTCATTTATTTCTTGTGCCACTTACTGTGGTTTTAAGGTGATGTAATAACACAGATTAATGAACTTTTCTCTCTCTCATTCCTATTTACGTCTTTATTTAACAACCATTACGCACTGAGCTGTTGACCTTTTAATATATTTTCTTTGCAATATTATTTGTCTTACTTAAACAAAGAAAAAAAAACCCCTCTATGGATTTCTTTGACATCCAGATACCTAAAATTAAATATAACAAAGTTAATCTAATTTACATATTTGTCTTAAAACTTTCAAATAAAGTCGTAGATATTACATTTGTTCCACCGTTCCATAAATATCACCACATTTTTCTTCCGTCTGCATTCTGTGTGCTGAGCTAAAAAAGGTGATACAGACTGTGTATCTCTTAAGACTCGTCTCCATTAAGCTTTTAAACAGATCTTCGGTCCCTGGAGAGTTCTCTCTCAGGACTAATACATAACAAGCCGAGTGAAGGTCACCTCTGTATATCACATCACCAGTGGCAGAAATGCGAAAAATAGGAAATGAGCAGAATTAGCAGTCGGTGTAGCCAGCCACAAACACCTCTGAGCTCCCTATCCATATATCTTAACCCTTATACGAACACCCTCATTACTGGATTTAAAAGATCCTAATGGTTCATTAACAGCGGCATTAATAAGCAGTTTGTAGGTCAAGCGTTTGATGCAGTTCATCTTCTCAGAGTGGACCTTTGATTTGCCGTGTCACGGCCACGACGTCCCCGTCTTTCACGCTCGGTGCGGCTCATATGGATTGGAGCGCTGCCACAAGAGCAAGCTCGGGACAACGTGCTACACCGTGACCTCTGACCCCTCAGCTCCCTAACCAGAGCGCCCTAATTGGCTGCTTTTCCCCCCCTCAGACTGCATTCCAATTACAGTCCAGTGTTTGCATGCTGCTGAGCACAGTAAAGAGATGTAGACAGATCAGAGGGGGATCAGACGCTGGAGAAAAGACAAATGGAGAGAAAAGGAAGGACACCGAGTGCATTTGCTCAAGTAGTCTGCTCGAGTAGTTTGAATTCTACATCTACACTGTATTTTAAAGAAAAACCCTGCTTTATAAATGGTACAAATCATCACGTTTCTATGTGCATTTTGAAGATTTGCATGAGAAAAGCTTGACAGAAACACCAAAATTCAATAAAACTTTCAAAAATGCGCAGAAAAAGGTTTTTTAGAAAAATTGTTAATGCACTAAACAGGAGAGTTAGTTCTGAGTTAACAAACAGATTAGCCTACAGCCGTTTATTACACTGCCATCTTCTGTCAAAAGTGGGATTATGCAGCTTTGTTTATTAGCTCTACACTGGATGATGGAAACGTCACTAATTCTCATTTTCTTTAATGCAGCATTTCAAAAATGTCACTTAAAAATTTGCTTTGATTGTAATGGAAACATAGCCAGTGGCTTTATATACATAAACATATACTATATAAATGTATTTGTGTTTATAAAATGCTCCAATATCAAGGGAAATGCTGCTCCGAATTAAACCTGCAGGTGCTCCAAAGGACCTGATGAGTTTAAATGGAAATTGTACTTTATCTTTCACTGCATTAAATTAGTTGCTTAAATTAGTAATTTTGTCAAATATTCAAATTGATATTCACAATATGCAACACTAACATGGACATTAAATGACCCTAAATATATAAAGTAGTTCACTTCAGATGGTGTTACTCACACAGAGCACTGGAGTAAGTCTTGATGATTGACATCAGCTGCTTCACCAGCTGCTTTGGCTATCAGCTGACTAGTAATGCCCAATCATAATCATGCAGGTGCACAACACAGCCATTATAACTGTCACTTTAAACTCTAATCTACTGATACGCTCATCCTGTGCTAAGTGTTTATTAACTGTACTAAGATCTTATGTTAATTTATGAGTTAATTAGTTAGGGGGAATTTGTTCTTTCGGCAGAATCCTTGTTGCTGTTTGTATTCTTTGAGAGCTCCCTGAAGGTGCACAGACTTTTGGCAATTGGTGTATTCAACCACCACCTGCTAAAACCGCGGATGAACCCAAAATAAACAGATTTGTCTTGGATTAAATTGAAGGAAATGGATCAAAAGTATGCTGAAATGACTATAACGTGATGCCAATTTTCTAGAAAGTCTGAATTCACGATTGGCAGGTCTGTCTGCAAAATGACAAGCAAACATCTTTCAAAATGCATGTTTTCTGAGTTAAGTTCAGATCTTTCAGAGCTAAGTTTTGCGCTTTTGTGGCACGGTGTCACATGAATTTCTTGCTTTGTAATTTATGATCTAATCTGCAGCCAGCAACCAGGAAATGATCAAGATATTTTGCTGTCGTGTTGTCTATGTTTATATACCGTCCATGCTCTCTCTTTTGATAGCCAAACATTTCTAGCACTTGCAGCTTGGAGAGAGAAGTATTTCCATCTTTGAAACATTTAGCTAGAATCTGCCTCAATTTGCAATCTGTAATACTCTTCATGCTTTGTTTCCACTGAATGGAATGGCTCAGCTCAACTCGACTCACTTTTGATCAACAAGGTCTCCAACCTAAACGACAGAATTGCTCATTTGTCCATTCTACCCAAAACAACCTATATGAGTGTTTCACGGTTTGCGACACGGAGCGAATGGAGCATTCTGAAAATTTTGCACATAATTATACATAAATGGTTTGCAGTTGTAAAAAAGGCTGCAGTTTTGGTAGATTTAGGGTACAAAACCACTGACCTAGGTTTATGGCAAAAAAAACCGTCCAGGTAAGGCGTTATAAAAGACAGTTAATAAATGTACCTAAATGCCAGAAGTGAAGGCGTTGATGATGACATGATTTATGAAAGTGACATAGTTATGTAAAAACAGAAGTTCCATGCTGTTTAAATCTCAATATTCATTCATTCATTCATCTTCCATATCCGCTTATCCGGGTCAACCCGGGTCACGGGGGGCTGGAGCCGATCCCAGCTGCATTGGGCGCAGGCGGGGTACACCCTGGACAGGACGCCAGTCTGTCACAGGGCTTTAAATCTCAATATTTACAATCGAACCCTGTTCTCCTGGGTGAAAGTCATCTCCACCCTAACCCCAAACCCATCTCCACCAAGCCTGACTTCCGCCATTTATATTCTGCATTGCTTTCATTCACAGTTACTAGGCCGGTAGAGGGTGGTGGAGGACAGTCAAACACAAATATGGGTTGGATTTTGCTGCCTGAACAAATGGCCTATGGGGATGTTTTTGAGGGGAGACCTGTCTCCTTTGAATACCGATCGAATTGTGGTTGCTGCTGACAGGTTTGTGCAGGCTGTCCAGTGACACACTCAGGACAATTATCTCTGACCAATCAGTGTTGCTCAGTGTTTTAACTCCACCTACCAGCATTGGCTCAACTTGCCTGGAACCTTATCTAAGGTAATATTAAAAAAAGTTGCAGGCACAAGGAACTATGCATAACTTTTGCTCTGAAACCAAAAAGAGTGTTGAGTTGAGCTGTATTTTTTCAGTGAGAGAGCAGCTTTAGATGCATTTACACTTAATTCCTTATTTGATGTCAGATAGCTCTCAATGTGCCATACATGACGTGGCTGAGTGCACATTAGCTTTGATACCTTGTTACATTTTGCTAGTATATTTTATTACCTTTACTTTGAAAGCACCACTCTTACTTGTAATGCACTACATTGCTGTATTTCTATTTTTATAATGGAAAGAGATCCGAGTGCCTCTCACCCCACTGGGAGAGAGAGATAGGCGAGGCATGAGGGAATGGAATGAAACAGAGAAGGAACAGCAGGGTTCAGAATCCATTCAGAGCTGGGCAACATCTGCCCTTCCTGACAAAAAAATGGGCTAAGAGAGAAATGAAGGACAGAGGTAGAGGGGAGGGAGTCGGAGGGCACCATAGAAAGACGGAGAGAGAGAAAGAGAGAGAGAGAGAGAGGGCGCAAAATAAGAAATCTTAACACAGAAAGGGGAAGATGGAAGTGGAAATGAATGAGTGCGGGCAGTCAGTGAGTCGTCTGATCAGGGGGACGGGCTCCTATCACACACATGCTGTCAGTGCAGGAAGGAGACAGGCCTGATGGATTTGTATGATAGATGTGTGGACGCATGGAGCCGCGGCCCCAGCTGCTGGGCTTAATGAAATGTGTCCCACTACAAGATAGAGCGCTCTGATTTAAACACATCCTGCCACGCTATTCCTCTTCTCCCTAATACAGCCAGAAAGAGCCGAAGCCACCGTCAGGCCCCTCTCTCTGTTTGTCTTCCTATTTGGAAGTCAGCTTTTTCATTTGGAACCAATCCGCTGTCTCTCGTCTCGCCTGGAAATGAATCATGCTGCTATTCTGTGCACCTGTAGATCATTGACAAGTCAAACTTGATCTAAAATGTGCTTTGTTGTGTTTTGTTTTAAGCCCGAGCCTCATGTTCTGCTCCGGTGCACCTGCAGCATGTGTAAGTGCTTATTACAAATCAGCTCTTTAATAAACTACACTGTACCGCCTTTATACATTTTTTTAAACGTAGGGGGAATAAGAGAGAAAGAAAGAAAAGAGGATTTTCTTCTACTTTTATCACAGCTCTCATTTCTTCTCCCCTGTGGCGTCCGTGTTTTCCCTGTAGCCTCCTCTCCTTCCTTACTCATGTCCCTCTTTGTCACTTCGCCCTCACTCCTCCTGCCTCTCTTTCTCTCTGTGTATCTTGTCCCTCGAGGCTCAGTAGTCCTGTTTTTCTGCAGGAGTTCAGGGCAGAAGGCCAAGGAGAGTCCTCGTCAGCCAAGTGTTTATAAAGCTTTCTGCCATGTCAACAAGGACAAACTCTTCCTCTCTCTCACTTCCCAGATCCCAAATTTCCAACATCGCTGTCCACCTTTTTTTTTTTTCGCTTGAAGGCCAGTCTGCGTCTCAACAATCAGTGTCCTTCGCCCGCCTCGTGTGTTCATGTCTCTGTCTGTGTGCGTGGAGGGGCTTGCCGAAAGCCCCGCTTCTCCCCGGAATAATTGATTTAACAAATTGCCGGCCATGTTTCATTCTGAGGAAGTGACAGGAGCAAAGCGGGGAGACGGAGCCAGGAGATTAATTAGGAAACAAAGTCATCTTTATGGAAATTAAATGCATCCTCTGATGATAGCCTTCCTTTCCCATCAGTCTGCCGGGTTTTGTCCCTTGAGCATGATAAAGGACTGGGAGGTCTCCAAAACATCACAGAGATGACTGTCGGGCGCCAGAGCCCAGCGCCTACACAGCACCCCTTTAGCGATGCCAACTCCCAGCTTCCACTTTCATGGGTGATGTGTTTTGGGCTACATCACTGGAAAGCACTGAACCCAGAAAAAACAGCTGCTCCTGAAAACAATGCAGTATCCTCAGAAAAAAATGCAGTAAAACAGAAGGCTGCATTAAAAAACAACCTCATATCTCGAAAAGCCAGTCCCTGCATATGTGCATGTCTCGCTATAGAACATTTGGTATAACAAGCTCCCAAGAGACAGCCCATCTACTGCATGAGTGCACATGGTAAAACTAGTATCCATTAAGTTTAGTGCATACTTTCATATGACACTGTGCCCTTATGATTGTAGGTGTGGGATTAACTCTGCTCAGTGCGCCGCTCTTCAACAACCAGTCCTACTGCTTGCTAGCAGCTGCACCTCTAACCTTGATATTTTTTTCTACTCGGTTGAGAGAATCCTGAATATGCATAACATACCTGACTGCTCTGGTTGACCGCAATGTCAGGCTGAGAACAGGTTGGATTTAATTAATCAGAAAGGAAGACTCACACAACATCACCAACAGGAAACCCAGAGGACCAATATGTATCTGTCTGTTTGAATTGATCTGTTTTTTCTCTGTCTTTCTTTTTCCATGAAATGGTTTGATAGCAGCTATCATCCACCTTCTCTCGGATTCTGCAATAGATGGCGAGAGGTAGGCCATTACAGAAGATCAATGGACAATTGGAGAGATGCAGGCTTGCTTGTTTGTGTCATCTAGCCTTGCTTGATAGGAAGACCATTCGACCTTTCAGCAGAGTGCAACACAACACATCAAATGTGGTCAACAAAAAAATTATAGATACGTGACCCCTCATCCTGATACTTAATAGTAATAATCAACTATGAATAATCTTTATTAAACGTTGAAAAAGCTAATTGGTTGCACACATTTGTCTAAACTGCATGCACTTGCACAGCAGACCATGTTATATCTTTAATCTGTCACAGACTATAAGGGCAGCCGGTCAGCTCCTCCATAAGAAGTATAGAAAACTAACCTGCCCCTCCATATTAACTGATGGGACATTAGCAGAACCTAAAACTCATATTACTGATTTTTAGTTAGTTGACTTACAAAATGTGATGCTATAAAATTGGGGGTGCAACATCATGATTTACAGCTCCCATTGTACTGATTGGTTCAGGTGGTGGTCTGTGAAGATTCTGGCTCCAATTATGTCACCAACATGGCAGCCCCTGTATCAGGGTTATTTTGGCTTCACTTCTGTATGGTAGGAGGGAGTGGAGACACATCATCCATTCTTCATACAGTTTATGTATCTGACAAAATATGACTATTCTATTTAATTTTGTGAAATTGAGTCACATGTTTTTTGTTTTAAACGTGATTAAAGTTGTGATACAGGACTAGGCAACTATTACTTAGTTAGGTTTTAGGCATCAAGACTACTTGGTTCAGTTTAGGAAAAAAAGTTTTAGGTCAAAATACATACTTCCATATGTAAATAATGGCTACAGTTACACATGTTAATGTTTAGTTAATTTACAGAAAGGGATGTCACACCTACAGTACCTCAGGTACCATAGGGAACCAGGGTTTCCCACTATCTGTCCATGAATCAGCACATAGAGCTCCAGGGCTGAGTTTCACTTTAATTCTTGCACAATATCACAGTTGAATTTCATTGTTGAACCGGAACAGCTAATATTGGTAGTGAGAGCAGCGAGTTAGCAGACAGCCGAGTTGTCACTGCAACTTTCCCTCCGCTCCACACCAGGTTAAAAAAAGGAGAGAAACTGGCAGCAAAAGGAGATTAAGAATGGATTCTATAAAATCTTTCTAACTGCTAGTGACAATATAAAAAAACCTGGATAGCAATGCACTCTTGCGGTCAGGAGGAATGAACAAGAATTATGGATGTAACTAAGGTGCTATGAATACTAGATGACTGAGTTTATTGTCCCCCAGGTATAAATGAATAAAACATTAAAATGGGATTTATTGTTTTGTTTTTTGGTATTGAATTAAGGAGTTGAAAAGACACTACTAAATTTCTATTTTTATTTTTATCACTAAAACACTTCTTTCCAGGTTTTGTTTGAACCATCCAGCACCCCTCCTGCCTGCCCTTAACGGCCTTTCTCTGTCTTTATACAGCGTCCCATCATTTCCTGTCCTGTCACAGTTACTACGGCCACTAAAGGTCACCACCTAACAACAAACATCAATATGGATCATAATATCAACCTGGCTCACTATAACTTGGGGTTATCTGCATTTTAGTGTGCATTACTTGCTAACTCATCAAAAGTTTCTTTCTTGCAAAAGTTCATGAACAGCTGAAACCTAAGAAAAAGCCTCTACACTTCTAAAAGAAAATGTCAATGCATCACCAAAATAAGACTTTAATCATCAGCTTTTGAGCTGAAATGCTTCAGACACATTTTACCAGTAAAGTGGTAATTCTGGATATTTTACCCATGCAGGTATGTGGAGAAAAATCACCATGATTACTCTGAACCTGGCAGAAGTGTTCACTGAAAAAAAACTAAAACCTAAAATGCCTAGGATTACCATCGCTCATAAAAAAAGTTTTTTAAAACTGTTTTATAACTCTGGCCATGTCTGAGTGGCTCTTACAGAACATCATGCAGACTGCCGATTAAATTTTTACACATTCCAGCATGAGAATCAGAGATTGCAATTAAGTTTCATGAGAGTTTTCTCTAGAGAAACATTTTCCTAACAGCGCACTACACGACATCTTCACCTCGAGGGTGTGCCAGCCTATAGGATTAGCAGTGCAAACTGTCCTTTTATGTGTGTATGTTAATGTTCCTAGGAGCTCATGTGATCATGCGAAACTGGAGAAACAAAGGGCCAATTAGAATAACCATCATTACGCCCTAATCATCTGGGGTTGCACACCGAGAAATGAAAATTAGGATGGTGCTGAGTTTGTCCATCCCCAGGGGTCCTGGAGCATCTCCGCTGCACTGCCTCCCAAGCTGTTTTTCTGTCTCACTGTGCCATTTCTGCTCCTGCATTCTCTCCACCCTACTCCCCCTGCTCCCTCTCTCTGTATCTATTTCATTTTTTCCTTCTCGTTTTATTGTCCCTGGCCACCCATGAGCTCTTCTGTGATTTCGTTGTGCAAGATCTTTCAGGTGCAATTTCTCCCCTGGTAAATAAGTGTTGTGACAGGAGACAGGTTGGAGAAACGCTCAAGCCCGATGAGTGGAGAAAAATACCTTGGAATTCCTCTAGCAGCACTGTCCCAAGGCTTATTTTCCTCTGTGGCTGTGTCTGTGTCTGTGTGTGTGAGTGTGCATATATGTGTGTGTGTGTGTCTCAATGGGTGTGCAACAGTCAAATAGCAGAGTGCAGAAAATTAATTTAAAGGAGGAAATCACTTAGAAATAATTAAACATATCTAATGGACAACATTTCTCACATTACATAAAGTGAGGACACAGGTCAAAGGAGTAATTTAGGTCCTGAGATAATGGATAAATATAAATCTAAGACCATATCTAGTCTCATATCAGTATGTCTATATATTATTGATATATTGCCCAGCTCTAATTGTCAACTATATTTGAGCTGAATTATTTTCTCTCAGGTTACACTTGTTTTTGAGGAATCACAAATGTATTTCTAATCAAAGTTTCCAGAAGTCTGCAGACGTGGCAGGTTTGGCTGGATGAGACTGTCATCCAGAAGACTACTGCTCAGGTCCCATAGAAGCCAGGTCCATGTTATGAGCTATTTTAACCAAGTTTTATAACTGTGAATCCGGGAGAAAATACGTAGTGACCTGCCATCACCATCATACGGTAGCCATGCCCCAAATTATACCCTGCTTTATCATCTTTTTATTAAAGCTAGCTAATAATCAAGTGAGAAGTTTGATTTAAATTGAGATAGATAGGACCAGACTTCTTTTCCAACTGACAGTGTTGACATCTGCTGGACTTTCTGAAAGAATGCAGGTTTAAGGCACTTCTGCATTTGCTTCACTACTCAGAGTAGAAGGGGCTGCCTGGTTTATGTCTCAGGTTTAGGCTTTTTAAATGGCAAAGTATTCTGTATACTTAATCCATCACGTGCAATGTTTGTTTCTCATAAATATCAGAGTCTAATTACTGAAATACCAAACCATACTTGTGAGTACAATCAAAGCATATTTTTTATACTTAATAGTTTTAACATCACAACTGAAAATGTGCTGTCTCAGAAGTAGATTCAAGCGTTATTTCCTATTGCATTAATTAAAGGTATTCTTCAAGTATATGTACACAACAACAAAAAGCATTTCCATACTTTCACATTACTTAATTAGACCAAATGAAATAGCTCCATCAATAAGAAATAATATGCAAAACTGTACTTTTTTATTTAAGTCTTTAGTTTGAGAATAAATACAAAACAATAATTTAACCATTTTCACAATCATTTGAATTTACTTATCGACTTAAGTTGCTTGAGATCTGTTATTTCATGATGAGTATTGTGCTTCCACACATACAGAGCTACATCAGCAATGTCCGACTGCACAGCATCTTCTGTCCCTTTGAAGTGTAAGCCGACACTCATTCAAAGCCTCCAATACAGGCGACGTTTTCTGTCTTTTTAATTTGCGAGCCCCAGTTACTGACCTGTATTTTCATCTTTCTGCTTTCTGCAGGTACTGGCTGTTTGGCTGTTTGGCAGTGGCTGATGAATGATCTTATTTAATAATTTCCTGTGTTGATTTAAAGGTATTACATTTACTGGTTGTGGTAAAAAAAAAATGCCCTCCTTCAGTTTTTTCATTAGGTTAAAAGCTACAAATATGTAAGAACAGGATTTGATCAGGGTCCAAGCAAAAGATGGAAGGACGAGGCCTTTTGTGAGTGAAATCCACTTTCCAAGTGAGGATGTGAAGTCTTTTAAAGTCAAAATTTTAAGGTCTCACCGGGGAGACACAAGCATCAGCACAACAATGAATTTCCAGAACAAGACAGCCATGAAATAAATAAAAAGAAGACTAAATGAAAGACAACTTTTAGTGAATAACAGCCGCTCCGATGCACACACTCAAACTTGCAAGCACACCCAGGGAGAGAGACGGAGAGACAGGAGGAGATGGACAGATGCTGAACCAGAAACAAGCTAAATAAGTGATGAAATGGTCTGCTCTCAGAGAAGAGATGAAATGGAAAATGTGTACAGCGGCAGACTCTGGAATACACACTGAGGAAAAAACAATGTCCCGGTCAATACTGTCCCTTTTCATTTGCAGCCAAAAGTCACTGAAAGCTAATGCAACCTCTTGCTGGTTGGCTTATGTACACAATGTGCACACTCGCTGTTAGCCATTCACTCCCAACACACACTTAAACACACTGGCATTCACTTCATTTATATTTCAGGTGTTTTACTGTATGTTCTCTGATCAGAAGTCTTCAGCTGGTGGATATTTTGTCACTCACTCCGTCAGCATCAAACCTCTGAGTGCATAACTTTTAGCTTGATTTGATTGGTTTATTTCATGGTGACAAAGAGAAAACAATTACTCTAATAACTTAGAAGTTACAATAATTATTTTTCGAATACAGATATCTTCTTCTCCCTTCTGCACTATTACACTAATCCCTCTTGAATTATGCTTTTACTCAAGTTGACAGCAATTAATAATAATTACTGCCCTCAGAATATCAACCACACTGAATCTGAATCAGCAACTATGTGCACTACACAAGCAATTTAATTGTCAACTTCAGTGCACTTGTACAGAAATACAGCAACAAAGCAAGAACAAAAGTAAACCAAAATAGTTATTAAGTTAGACTAAGGAAAATGAGCCAGAGTTTATAAGAGAGGAGGGACAAAATCCATGTTTGACACTTCATTTGAAAGGTGACATGTTCTACTTTCTGCAGTTGTGATGTTAAGAATCTGGCTAAAACACACCAAAACTACATCAGTCCAATAAACAAAACTACTGATGCACTAATGTAATCCAACATTACTGTCATTTTTTTGCTGTGAAAACTGAAGATTGGTTCAACTTTTGATCCAGCTCTGAACCTGTTTGCTTTTCCACAGGCTCGAGAGCCACGTCATTATGTCACTGTATAATGTCAAGTATAAAAACAACAATGGCAGACTACATTGTCTCTCCTGCCTGCCTCTCCAAACTGGGGGCGTGCTGAACGCCATCTACTGTGGGTAAAACTCTGACTGTGGACCCTTTATACTCAACTGAAAATCTAACACACTGGCACCTGAGGTGACTAGTTCACTATAAGATCAATTACCTAATCGTATCAATATAATGCAATAGTGTGGGTCAGGTAAAGTAACTATAATATTGAAAAGAACTTTCAGAAAAAGAATCAATGGTAAACTAGCGGCAGAAGCATTCCTATTACAGTTTTTCTCATCCTGGCCTTTGCTAATGAAAATTCTGGCGGACATATCTGGGAGAAAGCATCTCCTCTATTAATTTCATCCTGCTCCCTCTTTATTGGTCCACCCACAGAACCCAAATGAAATAACCCTGTCAGGTCTAATTCTAGTAAGACATCGCTCTCCCAGCACAAAGGACAAGAACTCGTGTCTTGCAGAGGTGTACCTCACAAACAGCCAATCAGGGCTTTTGCTGTGACTTCTGCAAAGCTTTACAGTGCAAACCATAACCTTTAGAAAAAAATCGTTGAACATGTATGAGCGATGCATGTATACCCTAGGGTCAGAGTTTAGTCCACAATGGTGGATGGAATCTAAGCACTCCAAATAACACTACACCTCCTATAGTGAAGTGCATTTGTTATTGATGACCTTGAGGCTCCTACTGACCCGTGTAAAGCATGCTTGTTTACACAAGTCTATAAATGTGGCATGGTACATGTGCTTATTTCTTTTCGAGATCGGGATTATTGATGCTTGTTTGCAGGGGATTTTAGCGTTCCGCTGGGGACTGTGTGGAAGCTGCAGCTTCTTGTCCTTGGAAAAATAAAGCTATCATGGAAAGAAATATAATGATTATGCGATGACTTTTCATTCAGTGCGGCAGGTGCTCTGCTCACATGTGGCTCTCCCTGTGCGAGGATGGTGTGGAGGTGCGCAGACGAGGGGTCGGCTTCAGTGAAAAATCATGGCACGATTAACGTCACAATTACCAGGTGACTGCAGCCGTTAATATCCTCTTCCTCCTCCGGAGTCTTCAGACTGGAATGAGGGCAATCCTTATTATTGTTAGGAAAGAGCAACCTCCTTTTGTAAAGCCCAGGGGTGGGTGCAAATCTCCTTTAGGCAGCTCTTGTGTGCCGTTGAGACAGGACAGACAGGAAGGTAAGTAGTGAGGAAAACTGGGTCAGATGGGTTACTGGAAAAATTAAGTTACACATGTTCTCCTTCAGCAGGATGATTAGAGTCATATGAACGTGTTTAGTTATTTTAAGGCGCTAACATTATTGGATGACAGTTTTTGTACATTTGTTCCGACAGACGTGATGGTTTGTAGTAGGGAAGAGTGGGGTCAGTTGGTACAGGGGCCCCTTTAGCATGTTGGAAAACAACTATGCTTTTGCCATGCTCATACTCAGCGAGCTACTCGTATCTATATATTGATAGTGTGTCCATAATGTGTGTCCCTGTTTTGTTTTCTTATGTGTGTAACAACATTAGAATCTGTAGCTTGTTTGACCTGTTAATACCCCAGAGCCCTGAACACTGTTGTGTTGTGTTCTTTGTAGTGTACTATGGCAAGTGTCTCACACAGCCGCAATATTGGATTGTGCACACTATAATTTATGTTCATGTGAGGGGGGCAGAAACATAAAGCAGAGCCTATGCTAAGTGTGATTTATAGTTCCTACTTAATTAAAATCAACAAAAAGCTGACAAGAGCAAGTCAAAGTGTCATGACCCAGAACGAGAAGGAGACTCAGGTACAGAAAACAGACACTGTACAGTTCAAACACACTTTAATTCCAGGCAGAGTAAATGTAAACTAAATCAGGCGAAAACTTTGATAAAAGGGCAAAAACAAGAAGAAAAACAGTCCAATTAACCTTACAAGGGCAATAAATGCACAGAGAATAATCTAAGCAAACAGTACAAAAAGTTCCAGAAGAAGTGAGACTGGAACAATAATTCCAAAGGGGAATTTAATGTCAAAGTCCAAGTAACATGCAGGTCAAAAAACTGATAAACATACACGAGGCTAACGCTGGAACGCTTGACGAAGTAGTAGAACAAAGACAGTCTGGCAACTGTTGTGGACCTCTTGGATAATATCTGTACTGAGGTGAGTAATGAGCTGATAGAAACCAGGTGATGCAGAAAATCGTCAGGAAACAGAACAAAGACAGGAAGTCAAGAAAACAACAGACTACAAAATAAAACAGGGAATGGTAAACCAAAGACCATGTGGGTCATGACACAAAGGCTTTAATTCTTCTAATGCACTGCATAGAGAATCACAAGGCATTTGTTAACAACACCAGATTATGTTATCATCAGAGCTGATAAATGCATTTACCCTTGAATTATTATCAGCTAGACAGCTAGCAAGCTGATCTAGTTAATTCAGTGAGTTATCTCACTTGCAGCTCTTGTATTGTGGACTAACTGAGTCCAAACCATCCTGAGCAGGCGTGATTTTGGAAAACACATTCATTGTACATTTAACAAAATTGTGCCTTTACATGTTTGCAGTTACCTGTATCTTTTCAAAGATCAAAAAAGATTTTCAATAATGTGAGTAGTCTGTGAGTAATGGAAGGTTATTACATGCCAACACAAACTCTCTCCCTACAGTATTTGGCTACTTATTCTACTGATTTACTATTAATAAACATTTTTTTCCCCCTAAAGAGTCACTCATGCTGCAAAACTTACTGAATCAACACCTTCTATTGATGCTCTTTTGAATCCATAGCTCATTGTTTTTGCTTCACTGGTCTGTATTTACTATTTGGTTGACTCCCAAAGGCTCCCATTAACCTCCTCATATAAAACTGCAGACAGCTGTTTCTTGCAAACAAGCTCAGACAAACTGACAGTACCTATCCTGCTGCCCTTCCTGCCCAGCATGAAATGGAAAAGAACATCCATAGCCAAGTCAACCATCTGTGGCGAGGCAGAGTTATAAGAGCAAACTAGAGCTAGAAACTGACTTATTGTTCGATGCACCTTTGTCAGGTGAGCACTACAAGAGAACTACGCTGTGTTTCTTACACATCCTGCTGTACTATGACATCAGTTTTTTACTAACACATAAATTAAATATGATTGTATCACTACAGTATGTCTAATCTGTCATTTATGTTGCCAGGCCTTTGATCGCTAAGTATAAAGGGTACTTCGGGGTCATGCATTTTTCCATGTTGTGGTACGGATGCAATCCCTCTGATGCAATCCCCTTTACTTTGTGTTCCGGTGATGTCTTTAGCATTTTCCCCCTCTTTTATTCTCTGCAGGTCTTCTGTACATGTTCAGACCTCATTGTGTGAGCTGGGAGCTCCCTGGAGGAAGCGGCTGTGTTTGCGCAGCAGTCAGGAGCTGGCTGCCCTTGGAGTGCTTTCCCCAGAGTCTTGAGTTTCTGGGGGTTTCAACTTGTGTTTTATGTTGCGTTGCTTATGAACTCTGCAGCCTGCTGCTGTAAGATGGGAGCTTGGAGTTATGAGCACAGAGCGCTCAAGCGGTTACTTTGCTGCAACCCAAAGTAGCATAGAGCCTGGCAAAAGCTGCTCCTAGCTTTAACACTTTTGACTCTAAAAGGACAGGGACATGAAGTATAACCTCTGACTACTTTGACAAAGGTTTAATGTAGAAACTGTGTAATGGCAAAACCGGAGTCAAAGCTAAAATGCATATCCCACTTCAGGGGCTGTGCAGGATGTGGCCCTCAAAGGACCAGAAGGCCAGGCTGAACTCTAGAACTCCTTCCCAAGTTACAGCGTCTGGCCTCAGGCTAATCTAATGTTGCTGTAGGGCACTCGAATCTACTCATAAAAGATTTTCAAGTTTATGACCTCAAATGTCCTTAAATTTGTTCCAGTGGAGAATCACACCAGCCACACCAGTAAATGTGGAACCCTACAATGTTCAATACTAAATACTTTTATCCGACCAAAATGTTACAGTTAACATTGCTCAACTGAAAAAATACAGTGAAGGTGTAAAAGGTTTAAGACAAAAACACTCGGAGGTGAATTCACAAAAAGATTGCATGGCTTTTGAGGCTACTAAACTTGTGTAATTCTCGAAGCACCCGCAGAGGGTGAATTGCACCCCTAACTGTGCTTCCAAGCATATTGCCACTTGGTGCTCCGGTTCAATTTGCATTTATTTAAATTAGTTTAATATGCATTAATCTGCCCCTTTCTATGCAAATGAGCCTCATCACTAAAAAAACAAAAAAAAACAACAACTAATAGCCACATGCAGTTGGAGTGAAATTATTAGCATCTTCAGAGAGCTGTTGGTAAATGAAGTGCATTTATAAGGACAAATATTAGATTGACTGAAACTGTTTTATTTTGGGATACGGTGAATGGACGCTCCTTTCTGCTCCCCTAACATTCATTTTTGGAAATACATGATAAATTAATAAGGTTGATAAACAAAGATTTTCATCTCACTCTGACTTCTGTGATGTCCACTGCTGATGCCCTCACATACGCTCACATATGCTCACTGTGTGGAAGTGGACTGTGTGTATAGGTCTGACTCTGGAGATTTAAATAATCAATTGAGAATGTTGTGCCTTGTGCGTAAATACACTCTCACTCTGAAGACATTCTTGTCTTAGCAGTGAAATGAACTGAGCCTGGTTTATTAAGACAAAAACAGCACAAGCCAGTCCCAACTGTGTGTCAGTTATAAAGTGCTTCACTCCTCACCACCCACACTTTAACCTTTGGCACATTTATTTATACTCTGACACTTGGGTAACTGTGTTCATTTGTAAAGAGGAGAATTGCACTCAGCTTCAAAACTTTATTGGTGTGCTTGCACTATGATATAATTAGAGCACTATCTTTTGTGAATCTGACCTTATGATGGGCCAGATAGTGGTTGCAAGTGATGGATGCAATCCATTCTTTGTGAATTCGCCCCACAGTGGGCTGTGGAAGCAACTTGCCAATACCAAGGTAACCCCGTCTTCAAGTATATCCTTCTGTAAGGGCTGAGTTTTATTTGGAACCTAAAGCAGATACAGGACACCTGTAACAACTCTAAAAGGTTTATTTCCAGAGTCACACAAAAAAGCTTGGAAGTGAGCTGCTAGGCAGGAGGCTGGCTGCCTCACAGAAAGCCCACCGGTCTGCCGCGAGGAGTGAGCACATGGAAATGCTCAGGCACAGAGCAGAGAAACACAGCGGCACCAGAATGTCACAGAATTATCTGGCACTGAAGAGGAGTAGAAGCCAGGCTTATCTAGTCTGAGGTTGATGAGCTGATTGAGACCTGGTGTGTCTATCTGGAGCCAGCGACGCCCTCCTGCCACACTCACGCCCAGCATGAAATCAGACACAGGGAAAAGGGAGGGGACAGACATTGAACCACAAAATACAAAGCTATAATCTGAACAGACCTCTGCTTTGTCGCTCATTTTACTCTAAAGGGGACTGCAATTTACAAAATAAGCACAATACATTATGGAAAACAGTGGAATGAAATATATGTGTTATGGAGAAATGTACTTTATAAGATAAAAACAGATGAAGAAGGTAAGAAGTCTTTATAATGGATAATGGAATACTGGTGACTGCAAAAATACACCAGCAGTGTCCTCGAGATTCTAACAACAGAAGGCTGGATTTCTTAGACGTGTTTGAAGCAGCCATAGCAGTGGGATTGGACTTTTTAGGACGTTTGGTCTGAAAATGCAGACTTTGGAGAATCCAGCAGCTGAATTGGGACACCCTGCTTCTCTATGGTCCTGAAACATTCAAACACATTCTGTTTTTATGTCTGTCTGAATCAGTCAAGTCTTTGCTGTGTTCTTTCTTTGAAACCAAGGTAAGTATCACTAAATTACACAATACTACACCCCAACCAAGATTCAGCTTAATCCCATTGCTTTTATTTTTAAACTTTCAAAGTGCAGTGCAGTTTTTCCAAAACTTTTTTTCACCAACACACAAATTAATTTGAATAAGGGAGCAGCACACTCTAAATCAAGGGTTTTTAGAATGCCTACTGGCTTTTCTGAGTGTACTCTATTTTACATAGTCCAGCATGAGCACAACATACTCGAACCTTAGAAATAGTGTTTATTATGGAACCCAGCACCAATTCCCCATTATGTTTCCGGCCACAGTGCAGAAACTTTTTAAACAAGTCCTGCTGTTTTTTTTCATTTTTCTTTCATTTTAAGGTTTAACTGAGTGGGAGTTAGAACCAGATGTGTCTCTGTCCATGGTGCTGAAACATTTAAACCCTGTTGTGCTTTCTTTTCAAGACTTTTATCCAGTGGTGTCCCTATCCATAGTGCTGCAACATTTAAACCTAATCCTGCTTTGTGTCCATGCGTAACCCAATTGTGTCAATGTCCATGGTGCTGAAATGCTTAAACCCAGTCCTGCTGTGTTTCCATTGTTAAATCAGTGTTTCCGAACACTTATTTTCTGAAACTTCTAGTCAAGTCCTGCTGTGTTTCTTAAATCTGATTGTTTCTCTCTCCATGGTGCAGAAACGTTTGATCCCAGTACTGCCTTGTTTCCAGGCGGGTTAACTAAATGTGCCTCTGTCCATAGTGCTGAACTCTTTAACTCAGTCATGCTGTGTTTGCCTTTAATTTATGTTAAGCTCAGTAGCGGCTCTTTCCATTGTGCTGAAATATTTAACATGTCCTACTGTGTTGCCAGGGTTTCTAGCGCATTCCTGAAACTTGTGAATGTAGACCTGCTGTGTTCGTTAAACCCAGTTGTTTCTCTGTCCATGGTTCTGAAACATTTAAACCCAGCTGTGCTTTGTTTTCAAGGGTCAAAACTTAGTTGTTTCCCAGTTGATGGTGCTAAAATATTTAGACTCAGTCCAGTTGTTTCCAGGGTTAACTAAGCATGACTCTGTCCATGGTGCTGAAACATTTAAACCTAGTCCTGCTGTGTTCCAGGGTTAACCCAGCTGTGTCTCTGCCCATGGTGCAAAAGTGGCACTCATAGTACCCTGACAACCCCTGAAAACTACCAAACATCCAAACTTTAGCAAATGTTTAGTTTTCTAAATCCACAGTACTTTTTTAAAGGCTGTTTCCCCAAGGAGCAGACAATTATAACCCCTAAGTTCTTCCATTTGTTGAATTTGCATATATCTTTAGTGTGAAGCAGCTCAAACAAGGCAAACACTGTCTTACTAATCTGGCTTTTTCCTTGTCTCTTACTTTTCCCCTGATGTTTCATTTACTGAACCCAACGGAACCAGAATGTAAATTATCAAGTAAGACCACCTTTTTATACACTTTTGAAAAGATTCACTGGGTGCGCGCAGTGCATTTGAGTGCTGCAATTAAATTGTTCCTGTGTTTCAAAATGAAAGGGTTTGAATATCTTTGACAAAGAAAAGAATAAAAAACAGAAAACCACTATCCTTGCTTTTAATGCATGCATAGATGCATTTTAACTGAATGAAAATGTGGATAATTGTCTGATGACTGGGAGTTATTTGAGTAGCTTCATGCTGCTTTGCTATTTTAACGGCTATTGCATAAGCAAGATGAAGTGTATTTTTTAATGAGGACAGCCACATGATAAGCCCTCTGGGTTTTGCAGCTCTGTGAACACTCGTACGAGGTATAAAACACTTTGGACGTATAACTTATCATCATGGGGAATTGTATTGCCTCATTATGTGTAAAGCATCAACTTCAAAAAATGTTTTGATTTCACTTTGATGCCATTTCTTGGAGATTTTTGCAAGTTCAATTTGGAACTATAGATAGATATTGTACTGACAGATAGGAGAAGGGCAGGATCAGTAAAGATTTTCATTGTGTTTGTTGTTGAATGAAGACACAAGTGTTTGAATACAATATAAAATCTTGCAGACAGTATGGTGTCTAGCATGAAGTGCAGCTTCATGTGAAGACACTTCAAAATTATAACCTCTGGGTTTTGTTTTTTCAAATCTGGAAATGTTGTTGGCCCAGACTGTAAGAGAGATTGAATTGGCCAAGACAAAATAACAAATCTGGCAGCCCGTGAGCTGAAGGCATCCTTCTATCTGGCAACCCTGTAACCTTGCTTCGCATGCTTGGTAGTTTTCACCTGCAGCGTCCCATTGTCCCCTATCAAACCATCAGGTGACGCTCCAAAAATCCCAGATGACTGCAGCCCCTGTCTTTTTTCCAAACCTGGAGGACTCCCTTTTTGCATTCTGCTCAGGTGTTAAGGCCTACTGAACTGCCACTGGCAACTTGATAAATCATTCAGCAATCATTCAGCACAGACATTGGTGAAACGGCTCTGCCTGCTACTTTGAGCACCAGGTTGAAATTACTTGCAGCGAGTCTGCTCTTCTCAAAAGCATCCTAGTATGGATTTGCTCCCTGGCCAGCTGCGAATGATGCCAGTTTTTCCAATCTGAACTCTGTTGTTGCTCTCATCTTTTCCAACAGCTCATCAGAAATGTTCTCTGGTGTGTTGTCTTTCAGCTTCTGAAAAATTGAGATAAATGTGGGCTTGTGGATCTGTAACCAAACAAGCCTAGTTGCCAGGGAAAAAAAATGTTGGCATTGTATGTTCCTGCACACAACAGATTTGTTGATATAAAACCTTTTTGGCAACCTTTAGCTCCTGTGTGAGATGAACCGGGCAGCACGGAGGTGGTCGGGGTGCTTGGATGGGTCAAACAAACACCAGACTTTCACCTCGGAGATTGGTGTTTGGTCCCATGTGGAGCCAAAAGTCAGTGTTGTTATTTTAGAAATAATCTTCGACACTCAAATAGGTGTCATTCTATGTGACACATGTGGCATATGAGTCTGGTCACTTTCCCGACTTAGATCAAGATGTAATTCCAGAAAGTTTGTGACCTTGCGACCATGTTTGTCCTGCTGTAAAAACCAACCATGCACTGCCCCAACTTCCATGTATCACTCTGTGATACATCACACACATGCTCCGATTGATTGGGGGTCTATTCAGAGGCATTTTTGTCTGATAATATCCCTTGCACATAAAAATAATTGGGAAAAACAGGTTTCAGGCTAATAACCATTTAGTATTAGTTTGGCGATATCAGGGTAAGAGAAGGGAGTAAGGCTAATTTTAACCCTATAACACGTTATGACTGGTGATGTCCAAATGAGGCTTCATGAACTATTCGTAGTTTTTGTTACACACTAGATGATGCACTGATGGCTGTTTGAAAAACAAAACAGCTCAAGGAATGAAAATTCAGTTCAGCTTTCCAGCCTTTGTTGAACACAGAAACATATAGTGTCAACAGTTATTCTGACAAGTTAACCATAACCTAGGCCATCATATCTATAACAGAAATAAAAAAAATCAAGACTGAAATCGTATGAATTACTTTAATGTATCAGAGCCACAATGTCTTTTCACTCAGCCTAACCAGTGCTCTACTGAAAAAGTAGTGACAACATATTCATTTTAAGTCTCCATCATTCTCTTCAGATCAGCAGAAAAAGTTTTCCTTCCCAAACTTGTGTGAGTTTTAAGAAAGTGAGACAAACACTGCTTTGCCAAAACAAGCTCCCACCCTGTCTCCTCCACCGCCCACTCACCCACCTACACATATGCAGTAAATATCCAATGCGATTGCAAGGTCTCTGTGTTACCTGATCAACATTGGACATCCAATAAAAGTGTTATCTGATATTTCTTTGTTATATTTCATTGTTTACAACACTAGAGTACAACTTTATATGTTATTATATTCACATTCATCTGGTCACAGCTTCTTTTAACTGAACCTGTTGTTGTATGCAGTTTCTGATTATTTATGTGGCTTTGTAAGTGTTTAATGTGTTGTATTTGCTGCTATATATGTATAGCACAATCAACATCACAGGACTGAATTCCTCTGAGAGACCTTATGGTTTTACTTGCTGATATTTTTAAACATTAATCAGAGTTGTGTTAAGTGTGTAGCTGTGTGTATAATGATTGTTTTGCGTGGCTGACTCATCCTGCCTTGGTCTTGCATATATGTAATTGGTTCTTAGGTCTCTCTTGCGAGAAAGATCTTGATCTCAGTGAGACTTCCTGCATAAGTAAACCTTAAAGTGCTAATTAATTGAATCGAATATGACAGTGTTGTTGTATCAGAATGCTTTATGCAGAATTGTTACAGAATTACTGCAGAACTTATTTAGCCAACGGCTTATTAACCAAATGCTAGGACGTATAGAGCTAACAACACTTCTCATCCACCAGTGACGTGATCAGCCAGATAGTTGCAGTCGTTATTTTATTTCTAAGAGAGGAAAAAAACACAATAAGTGTCTTCAATTAGCAAATAAGGTGCAATTTTAAAGACATTGTAAAACAGCCATAGCTGGAGTTCACGTCATTGTTCATTAAACTACAGTAGATCGATGGAAGTAAAACATGTACAATTTGACTTTTTTTGTCAATTAAGATCTTTATCAGACACACATTAGGACACTTATCAGAACAGATACTAATTAACACACTACAAGACATACAATAGATACTAATAAGGCTTCTGAGTGGCCAACACAAGGTCTTTACTGATGGGGAGAGGTGACTCACCCTGTGTTAGAAAAGCACAGCTTACATCAATCATTTACAAGGTAACAACATGGTGGTAACTGCTGGTTGCAAAGGTCACTTGTCATCATTCACCTCAGAACACCTTTAAGGTCTCAGAAGATGTGAAAGAAGTTACACTTAGAGTCTTTCCTGTCTGTTATAATTTAATATAAATAAAAGCTTTTTGTTTCAGTTATCTTTCATGTGGCGTCTTCTCTGTGCCACTTGGAGGTCAATATCAAATCTGACATAAATGAGGGTGACAGAGGTCCATTTTCACTAAATGTATTACAGAATCTTTGTCTCCTTGTAATTGGGAGGGTGAATCTGTGGTCAACCCCATGCACAGTTAAGTGTCACTCATTATAGGCTAATTTACAAGCTTCTCATATCCACTTCAAAAGGCTCTTGTAATCCCTCAGAGTCTTAAGTGTTCGACCCTGTTTGCACATTAGCATTAATATGCCACTTCATGATTATCAAGATGACAATATGCAACCCGCACCTTTATCACACTGGTGCTTGTGCTGGAGACAACACGATGAGATCACTCGGCTTGGTTTATATTTCCACTGTGGGTTTTCTTCTTTGTGTTAGGTATTTTTCAGCTTTCATAATGACCTTAAATGGCAGAGGACAGAAACGGGAGTAAGACTTATTGTCCTTGCTAAGCTACAGCAGTAAACTATGCATGAAAATGGCAATTCTTACATGGAGTGTGTTTTTCATAAGCATGTACTTACCCTCAGTTAGGGCTCCAGCTTTAAAATTGTTGTTTGTTCATGTGTGGGGGTAGTATGTCACGTCTTCAGGGTTTTGCATTGTGTTGCATGTTTTGTGCTCCTGATTGTGAATTAAATTGCTCTCCTCATGACAACAAAAGCACAGGCAGGTGCAGGCTTTTTGATTATCTTTGAAAATACACCTAAACCAAGGTTTAAAGAGCTGTTCCTTTGTGTGGGGTCTTGCTTTGGATGGCAAAACAAACAGTTGTTGTCTAAGAATAGGTTAGGTTAGATTATTTTTCAAGTCAACCCAAAAGCCCCTAAAACATTGTTTTTATTCTTAAAGGGATGGTTCAGATTTATTTAAATGGGTTATATCAGGTACTTATTCATAATCAGTGTGTTACCTCGGGTAGATGGTGGTCAGCACACCCCATGCTGTCAGACAGCCAGCATGGGGTGTGCTGTCAGTAATTTAACCTTCAATCAAGGCAGGTCCAGCCCTGTCTTGATTGCTTACATTGGGAAAGAGACATCTGTAAATCAGCATCCTTTTTTGTACACTTCGGAAAATAATTTATTTTACTAACTAGAATTTGATTAATCTGCCATTGAGGAGTCCAGAGGTAGGCAATCTGTGACTCCGGAGCCACATGTGGTTCTTCAGGCCATCTGCAGTGGCTCCCTGTGGCTGTGACAAAAATAAATACATGAAATGGTTATTTCTTTGTATTTTCTTTTTTCATTTACCATTGGCATTTGCCCAAAGCAATTTGTATTCTTCTATTGCACAAATGTGCCTCATATATACAGCATTAAATAGAATATTTCAACATTTCAATCAACTAAAATCTGCATCATAGCTTACGAAAGTCTATGGTTCGGTGCTCTGACCTTTAAACTTTGTCAACTTCAAGTCTAGTTTTGAGTGTCTCTTGTTAGGCTAGCTTTCGATATTTCTTCAGCATTTTTTTGCACTTGGGTCATCGAAAACAACCAAACATATTAATAAATGCTCATTAAGACCTAATAGTAATGTTGGTCGGCTAATCTAGACTAAGTAGGCTTTCTGTATTTTTATTATAAGGCTCAAAATAAGGTTTGAAGCTTTTTTTTGGCCAACAACAGCTCTTTGATTCGCATAGGTTGCCAACCCCTGATTTCGTCCAAAAATGTTTGGAAAGTCGAGAAGAGCTGTACGATCATGAATAAATTTAAACATTTTATCACCAATCAAGTAAATTGGAAACAGCCAGCTAGTGCGCCATTAAGCATCTTTCATAGGAATGAATGGGGCCCTGTCTCTAATACTTTATCCATATTTCTTTCTACATCCCTGGTTGTGAGAAGCTGTAAGTCACCAGACTTCCTCTTGAGAGGAAGCCCTGTAGAACCAGGCTCACAGCTCAAGGTTACATGGACTATATACAACTTATAATGCATCATTTTGTATAGGTACCTACATGACACTAAAAGTAGCACACTGGAATAAAAAAAAATTGTAAAAGTGTTATTCATACATAAATCAAACATATGAATATAAAGATGTTATTAGTTTTAAATGACTTTCACAAGCATTTGCCATCTCATTGAACTAACAGTGATATTAACACCTGCAATTATCTTTGGATTTGGTGGGCAATTCTAAATTAATTTCCCAATAATATAAAGCTCTAATTACCAGACATCCCAATTTTATTAAATCAACCACTTAACCGAGTTGTTTTCCATTAAAATATCAGTATTACAACAGCGAGAGCTGCTTTTAGTTGAGTCTACTGTTATGAAAGATATGCTAAATATTATATTGCTCAGCTGGTTATCAGAAATATATTTTTTTCTCTCCCACGAATGACTTTATAAATCGTTTACGCTCCATGGAGTGAAATTGCAAACTGCGATATCTTTTGTCAGCTCTGGGGTTATCATGAGAATAAGCAGACGGGTTGTGAATGTGGCGCACAGGTTATGAACGCGATAACATGAATCGTCAGGTCAGGGACTTTATCTGCACACGTTAATGCTATCAGCCATGTGGGCGGCACAAAGGAGAAGAAACATCCGCCACAGACCTCAGAATGTTTTGAATATCCCTTTTAAATCAGATTCTTTTTAACTGCAGGGTTAGATTGTTTTCATATGTTTTGTTTATACAATGCATCCACAGCATTCCCATCACTGCAATCATGCGTAGAAATAACAGCTCATAATCTCGAAGGTTAGAATAAATTAAACAAAGATAAAACACTTAATAAGTCCAGGAATGCGCTGCAGAAATACAAAATGAATTGATTAAAGTAGAGGGATTTTCGCCTCTAATTGCTTTAAATGACAGGAGACATTGTTTGTCTTTCATTACCATAATGACACAAACAATTTTAATCTTTGAACATAACATTCAAATCTCTGTGTGCATGTGGTTCCGGCTTCAAAGTATGTGTGTGCGTGCGTCTGAGGGTCTGGAGCCGTTTGTGTGTTGGTAGAAGGGGATGGAGGGGATGTTGAAACGCATCAGTGAAGCAGCAGAGCAGCCATCTACTGTAGTTACATGAAAATGTTGCAGATTATGAAAATCCTAATGCTTTTGGATCTTAAATCATTCACATGCAAGCATTAGTTGTAAGTTGTTAAATACTGTTTACATGCAAAGCCATCTCTTTTTTGTTTATTCTGATGATGTTTCAATTATAATTTTAGAATAAAAAAACAAGTTATTACCCTCCTTGGCAAATATTTGTAATAAACATCATTCATAAATTGAAAAGGGATTAATTAAACTTTCTGAAGTTATTTTTCTGTTGTGACATATTTATCATGTCTACCTATTATTAATGATGCTGCAATTTATGTTATATATCAATTTAGTGTTGCATACACTATACATGTATATTATGTTAGTATAACTAATGACTAAAGTGTATTTATTTATTATTTATTTATGATGAGTATTATAAAGTGTAACCACATGTTGGTGTTCCAGGAAAAATAATAAAATATAATTCTAATTATGAAATATGTAAAAACATATATGGAAATATTTATGTAAACACTAAAATATACAGTAACTCTTAAGGAAATGTTATTTTTAAAATGATACATATGTACATATCTGTGCTCAATAGATCTGT
>CAFUXE010000303.1:911465-929252 GCA_903364295.1 Serranus cabrilla | reverse complement strand
TGGCACGTAACAGTAGCATAAATTCACAACTGCAAACTGTAAATGTTAACAAGTCTGCTGTTTTTAGAACGCTCCACTGTAACGTGAGCCACTTTTGACAAACGCTCATATGAGTCCATTTGGGTGGTATTGTCAAAAAGTCTATTCTGTCGTTTAAAATTGGAGATATTTTTTGTTTCAACATGTTGCACATTTGACAATAAGGGATGCATAATATCGTTTTTTTGTGATACAATTTGTGTATATTTTTCAGGTCTCTGTAAAGCTGGTTATTGGCCTGTCTACAAGAATACCCTGCTGAAATAGTGTTGCCAGAAGGAGAAAGTATAGAAATAGATATGCCTTTAAATGTCTATGAATCACATACATACATTGGCATAGCTATGATGTGTTGCAGTGGCTTTGTGACTATATACGCATCAATGAACCAATTTTTGTAATTGCCTACTATTCAAAATTAAATTAAAAGACAGTACAATTGGAATCCTGTTCATGTTCTATATGAAAGCTTTCCAGTCAAGAAACCAGATGCAGAGGTCTGATGACTGTACATTGTGACACTTTTGGCACAGTTTGATCATACATCATACAGAGCAAAATTGTCAAACAAATAATTCATTCACCTTTGTTCATCTGGCAACACTGCACTGGAGTCTGAGCTAAAGGAGTGTCTGGAGAACTTCAGTGATTTTGTAGAAAGCTGACCTAACAGAACTGTGACAGGCATTAAGAATAACTCTACAGGAAAAGCCAGGATTCATGCTGATGGTCTCTTCCCATATATAGGTCATATAGAGGCATCAGTATTAAATTGAATGTGTTTAATAACCTGTTAAAACTTCATTGCTTTAAGGTACAGGGTTCATTTGGGCCAATTACCTTCCCTGTGATAGTTATGGATTCTAGTGCATTACTTGTAAATATAACTATGAATGGATCATGAGAACAGCCTGTCAATTAAAAAAAAAGTATTTTGTATTGTGATTCTAGAGCCACCCCCTTATGTCCGTAAGAGTTAAATAGATTGTTGCTGAATTGTAGGATTGGTGCCTTTCAGTCCTCAACAGAGTGATATGGTACTTTCCATAGTCAGTGGATGTGGTTTTTCTCTGTATTTTCCTACTTGAGTGATGATAGTAACAATAACAATTTTATGATCAATAATGAAACCCATTTGATTGCAAAACAGAACTTTACAGCCACAAAAATGAGAGCAGGCAGAAAGCTGTCTCTCTTCTGCTCTCTCTCTCTCTCTCATCATCGAGGGGAGGCATCTTTTTGTACCACTGTATACACAAATGAGGGGGCCAACAATTTGCCCCGTTATTAAAAATTTCAAAACAGATTTTGCATAGTTGAGAGAGGGCGTCAAGAGCAGAAGAGGTGGTGCAATTGACTAATGAAAACAAAATACAATCAGTGACAAGGGTGCTTGCTTAATGAAACCACTTGAGGAAAAAGACTACAGGGAGAGAGAAATTTTGGCTTCTGGAGAGCAGGGATTCGTTAAAGGGATAGTTTGCTTGTTTTTGGAGTGGGGTTGTTACTTATCCATAGTTGGTGTCGTACCTACAGTAGATCACAGTTTGGAGAAGCATGCAGGAGTTTCAGCATGGAAGCTTAGCAATGTGCTGATTTGGACGGGGGAAGCAGCAAAATGTTTTTCAGCTGCCTCAAAAAAATCTGTGCTGAATATATTTTCACTGCTTTAACTTGCTGTCAAAAAAACCTGATTGATGCGGAACTGAAGCCATTATGCTCCCTTCAAAGCCACCAGATTCCTGTGACAAAAACAGTAATTTAACACCATGGAACACGGGAGTTACTGGTCTACCACTGCTTCCATCAGTTAGTTTGTGTGTTTTATTGTGTAACTCTGGTTTTTCAAAGGATTAATTTGGTCACACAGAAACACAAAAGCACTTAGAATGTTCTAAATAGAAAGTGTTTTGCCACTGCCTCCATCCACAGCAGTACATTGCTTAGCTTCCTTGCTGGTAGTACCTTATACAACCCCACTGCAGAAGCTCCAAACTATTTCAAACACCTTCAAACACAGTCAGGTTTGTCCAACTTGGTTGTTGCCAGGTTACGAACAAGGCGGCAATTGAGATTTAAAGATAGCTTTTTTTCCCCAAGTCAAAATTATTTTAAAACATAAGGCCAAATATCATGGATTGACAGAGTTTACCACAGGCTCTTTTCTGTCACTAATGAAAGTATGAGTGCTTAAGGAGGCTGCCAAACTCAGACCACATGAGTTCAGAATGTTTCAGTAATTATTCTTAAAATTTAGTTTAGATTCATAGATTTGTATCAACAAGATCTCCAACTTAAATGACAGAATACACTTTGTCAATACCCCCATAATGACACGTCTTTATATATTAACTTTCTGGTAAGGCGTTATAAAAGACAGTTTAAAAAGAAATGTGAAGCAGTTATAAGATTGACATGAGCCACAGAAGTTACATAATACATTTAAATTACGAAAAAAAATGAGTGATTCATAAACCGCGAGCCATATACATAATGTAAAAAAAACGTAAATTACATTTGAAAATATGTGATTCACAAAGTTAAGTCATGTCAAAAATGAAACCCTAACCCTAACTTATGTAAAATGTAAGTAAAAAATTTAACTTATGCAAAAAGCTGTTCACTTTTGTTTTCACATGAGAAACACGGATGAAATCCAACATTAATTTGACCCATCCACCACCCCTCCCCCCTGCCCCGAGTGTGACTAAAAAGTAATTATCGTAAAGTAAGAGTCGTATTTTGCTGCCTGTACAAAAGCTTTATATTGTCATTTTTGAGGTAAGACCAGTCTCACTTATACAGACTCAATTTGAACAGATTAGATATTTGGAACAGAAGTACTTTGAATGCATTTGCATGTATTCTTTGTAAATAATAAAACAATCATGTTACAATATTTTTTATATAATGTACTTTCAATTGCGTGATTACTTTCCTAAAACATACATGTTTAGTTATTGTGTGTACATTTTTGCAATTTTTCTGTGGACTGCTAATAATGATCATTGAAGGAACATTGTAATAAACTTGTTTTGAAGTGGGATTCATTAGAAAGAGTTAAACTGTCTTCTGTAGATCAGAAATCACAGCAAACACACGGAATGATGTACAACATTCATCATGGCAGCTGTAGTGTTAAACCATCCATGCTCTCTTGACGCCCCTCAGTGATCGGATGATGATTGACATTCTGAAAGTGACACTCTAATGCTACTTGAGAAACACATTGTATTGCGCTCTCATTATTATCTTTCCACTTCACTGCTCTCCGACTGATATCTGAAACAGCCCTTATCATATTTATTTGGCACAAAAATATGAACAGTTTTTTATTTATGCGGGGTATGTTTGGGAGATTTGCTCCTTATTTTCTTGAACAAAGCCATAGTGGGAAATCAGTTTAACCTCTGGGGTATATAAGAGTGCAGTTTTCTTTGTTTTATCTCAAGGTGTTTTTTCTCTGTGAAGTGTTGAAGCACAGTTGTTGTCCAGGATTTTTCACTTGACAAAACAACCTGTTGCCTGTTGTAGTGTCGAGCCTCACAGAGATGCAGTTACTTTCCTGACATAATGTCTATCAAGACCCCCTTGGTGATGTGATGTTTCACATCCTGAAACGGACACTTTAATGCCACTTGACAAGCTTTCTATTTGCTGTCTCGTTATTATGCACCCTCCCCCACCACCTCACCCTGTGGCTGACGTCTGAGATGGCCGTCATCATCAGTCTGAACTTGCCTTCTGTTCTCGCTGGAGTGTTACCAAGCACACGGGCAGATAATAATAATACCACAGTGCTTTGAAAAAATTCACGTGTGTTCACCACATCCCATCTTAACACTTCAGCAGAAGTTTTCTGGATGGTTTGTAGCACTTATGTCCACTCATGCACACTAACCAGCCACTTTATTCGGCTCACATGTGCAACCGCTTTGTAACGCAAATATAAAATCAGCCAATCACATGGCAGCAACTTGATGCATTTAGGCTATGGTAAAATGTAACTAAGTACATTTACTAACCGCTTATCTGGGGGGACTGGAGCCGATCACAGCTGCATTGGGTGAGAGGCGGGGTACACCCTGGACAGGACGCCAGTCTGTCACAGGGCTATTTTTATTTTCTTAATACTTCTACTCCACTACATTTTGAGGCAAATATTGTACTTCTTTGTCCACTGCATTTAGCCGACAGCTTAAGTTGCTTTTCAGCTCAAGATTTAGAATAAAAACATGATAGATTTAAAGTGATTGGACATTTATTTTTAATAAAACCTCATAGGTAGATAAATGAGCCAGTACAGTAAAATGCTGCTTACATAAATCCATCAATAATAATTTGATGGCTTTGAGACAAAATTCTTTCATGATTATTTAATCTTTTAATTATTTGCCTCTTTGCTCTAATGGTTAGTGATTGCTGAGAATAGTCCTGAGACTCCTTACAAGTCTCTCATTAAAAAGGAAAATCTCTATATAATAAGGCATTCAACATTTTTTTTTTGGACTATACTAAACATTTTAGGTGGAGCGGAATAGAGATCATGAAATTAATATTCTTTTTAACAGTGGGATTTGGGGTTTTTAATTGGACTGGATCAGAAAACTGCTGCCTTGGTTCATGCTCTGATCTGGCCTTTACAGAAACCATGGAGGTTCATGTAAAGTTAGGCCTGATCACAGCCCTAATACCAGTCTGTTTAAATATCAGTGATCTGATGTGGTCTGTTTTAAAGTGTGATCATAATGAGGGGACATAGTTGTAAAGTGCTTTGTTCTCCTTTAGTTCCAGTGTTGCTGAGGAAATGAGAAAAAAAGGAAATAATTGAATTTGTAATGAATGTGTGTAATGTAAACCGAGTTTCTGTGGAGCTGAATAATAGGGAGATGCTTCCTGTTGATGCTTTATTTTCATTTCTCTGTGTTTATACTTTTTCACTGCTTTAAAATGTCAATTTCACGGTAAAAATATTTCTTTCTAGACAAACACGCATTCACACAAGTGTGAGAGACCTTTCACATTCCAGCCAGTCACTTGATTCAGTTTTAGAAAAAATATCACAAACATTGCACAGTAACCTTTAAATACGCAGCTTCATGTAGATTATTGAATTATAAAATTGTTCCTCTGCTAATAATGACTATTCTCCACCCACTAACTTTTTCTTTATGCCAACTTGACGTGATAATGAAAAAATCTATATCTCTCGGAAGCAGTGAGGTTTAAGTGTGAATGCAATTAACTAGTATAGATCTATAGATACATGCAGTATAAATAGATAAGAGTCAAAACAAATCCATATGTGTGGTTGAATGCTGCATCACTTTGGCTTTAGCTCAGCTGATAAAGCATAGGTTTTCCACACCAAAAACCCCTTAGCTCTAATTCCAAGTGAGTCAATTTAACACCACATTTTTTCATGCATGCTGGATTCCCCCCAAAACATGTAGCCTTACGCTCCCTTAAACAGCTGCAGCCTAATTCTGTAATGTGCACGCCAGTGGTGGTGCTGGACAGCAAAGACATGCCAGTTTGCAAAAATAACCACCCACTGATGACACTATTATGAAATGAACACTTGTCAAGCATAACTGAGTACACTGAATTTTCTCTGTGTGCTCTTGTTATTACTGCATCAGTTCTTCACATTTTTAAAGCAACAGTTTTTCAATAAATTTGGTGACACGTGTGACCTAAATGATCGGCCTCAACTCTTGTTTATGCCTATAATACCACAATTACTGGTCAGCTCACTGGCATGTGTATTTCTGGAGAAAAATACTGCCCTTCGGCCATAACAGACTTCAGGTTTTAGACCTGATCATAGTGAAGTAATGCCTCCACATGGCTGTCACCTGATTTTACAAGCAAACATCTACATGCGTAATGGTGCTAATGGAACTAACAGTCTCAACAACACCACTGGATCTACAACAGTGTTACTACTGGGGCTACAGGGGTGACCTGGCTGACAATGTTCTTCAACCAGTGTCGGTCAGGGGGGTGACTTACCAGCAATTTCCTGACTGCCTGCCTAATACTATCCATCCTGACCAGTTTCCCCAGCATGCCTCTTCCTTGCTGGTACCTCTGCCATTGGACTGCCTCCTCGTTTTTGACCCTGCCTGCAACGGTACTCTTGTCTTGGCCTTTTCCTCTCATGTGCCTCAGTCAGATGATCTATCTATCTATCTATCTATCTATCTATCTATCTATCTATCTATCTATCTATCTATCTATCTATCTATCTGTCTATCTGTCTGTCTGTCTGTCTGTCTGTCTGTCTATTTATCTGTCTATTTATCTGTCTATTTATCTAGCTCAGATTATTGAGAAGGAGCATGACGAGCAAGTGAGCAAGTGTTGATAATACATGATAATATGTATGATAATACATATCTGTATTGCAGTTTTAACACATGACATATTGTTGTTTATATTACAAACAGGATGCAACATCCACTGAGAGATCCTTTTTATGGATTGGTATACTCAAGCGGAACTGTTCTAAACAACCATGTCAGAGATAGCTCAAATGATTTTGACATTTAAGATTGATCTATTTTCTCTCTAGCCAGCAGTGAGAGAGGGTCAGCACTTACTGTGTGACATAAGGGGGTGTGCAAACTGGAAACACCCAGTGGAGCACAATCCTAGGGAATCTGATACAAGGTGGCACCCTACCTTGTCAGGCAGACTGTAGCTACAGTGAGTCATGACACAGAGACAGGTTTTTTCTCAGAAGGCCCAAGCCTTTCTTCTCCTGCTAGTGCAGCCATTTGGGTTACTGCATAAATCACCTCTAAGTCGCCTTAAGTCCAAATCCTCATGAGCTTTGAATGGCGTCTAGCAGTAGGACTGTGGGATTTCTGAAAATTGAATTTTAGTTCTGCGGATTTACTTATTGTTGGGGGTAATCATTCATGGATTTGGTTTGGTCTCAGTTGCTTTTTTATTTGCAGTAGAGATAGAGGGATTTTATATATGCATGCCATTAGAGGGTTATAATGGGCCACTGAAGGCAGGTTTCGCAAATTGGATGTGACTTGTATTATGCTTCAGAAGCGTTTCAATTCATGCAATGAGCAGTACGCATGATCATCAGTGATAGCCATTTGATTTGAATAATTCCAAGAGTCATTTGTTTATTCCATAAAGTCTACAATGAACCTTGAAAGATCAAGGATAGTTGCAATAATGTGGTCTCAAATGTGATGAAATAACATCGGAAAAGTGCTTGGAAGTCACCTGATGAGCCCTTTCTAACATAAAATTATTATTTATCATATCATCAAGCTTCTACACAACAAAGCATGCAATGATGGCATGCCTTTCTCTGCACTAAAGCACACTGTCAGGAAAACAAATTGCTATTAGCATAATAATTCAGTGAACTGTCATACTGGAGACATGGGGGATGTGTTGGCAGGTATCTGTCCATTGGCTGCTGTGTGCCCATTGGCGAGGCCTTTAAACTGACTGGGGCAGGGCAGCCATCAATAATTCAATGGGCGTGCCAGCACAAAGGTAAACAATGACTGTAATTAGGGGAGGTCTGCACTGTGGACAGGGAGATTAATGAAAGGGCAGTCATTTCCACCGGTGCCCAGAGACGAAGGGTGTTTCACAGTGACGGAGGTGCTGCCAAACTAAGCACAGCAATACTGAGTGTGTGTGTGTGTATGCGTGTATGTGTGTGTGTGTTTGCACATCGTACGCGTGTGTTTGTGTGCATGTGCTGTTGTGTGCTTTTGCTTGTTTGGGCTTGGATAACAGACAAAAAGACTAAAGAGAGACAGGAAAAGAGGGAATGTCATTAAGACATACTGTGTTAGATGGATATTTATTTCTTTTTTGTCAATACCTTATGTTCATGTGCATATTTATCTTTTTTATGTTTTTCCATCAGTTAAAAAAAATGCGTTCATTTGAGACTCTCCAGAACTTTAACCTTGGAGACTTTGTCACACAGAACTGTATTTCTACATCTATAGAAGCATTCTAAATTCCTCTAGTTGAAGTACATATCAGCAACATAAAGTATTAGATTTCCATTCATGTCATGTTTACATCTCTTGTTTGTAAGAATCACTGCAACAAAAGGCAAGATGATTCTATCTTGCAGTCATATCATTCAGCACCAAGGACAGCTGCATCTGAAAGTCTTCAGTCTATCTGCATTCCAAAGTCCACTTTAATGTGATAGAAATTGCTTAAGATATTGCTCCATGTTAATGTGATTGTGTCCTTCCACTGTTTCTGATTATCATAAGTTTAAGCTTACCACCAGAGTTAATTAGCAAATAAATATATCTTTGTTTTGAATTATTTTGTGTCCTTTTCCTTTTCTTTAAACTGCTGTTTTTTTAATTTCCATGAATCATGCATTTCTTACTTAGAAATCAAAGAAAAATAAATCAAAATAGTGTATTTGTTTAAATAAGAATAGCTTATATTCTGCTTTTGTTGCTGTTTTATCTGTTTTTGCTAAAAACAAACAAACAAACAAAAACTCTAAGTTGGCCATGAGGTTTAATTGTGCCTTAACAGCTCAGCCTTTTTCACACAACATATTAAATATTTTAATGGGAGAACAACAATGTAAGCTGTAATTGATGTAATTTGATAATATAAACACCAGAAACAATTAGTTTTAATTAGTTTTAATTGGTTAAGATATAATCAAATTACTGTTATATATTCTTGTAATGTAATGCATTAAAGAAAATCATTAATCATTAATGCAAACACAAAAAAAGCCTTGTGTTGTTCCTGTGTTTTACTTGTCCAGTAGATAGCATTACATCAGTTGCAACAGCAGGGAAATAGTAATTTCCTCTGACAAACTCCAAACCAGTTGTTGGTTGAAAGCAAACATTGATTTTTTGGGTCAGTCTGTCTTTTGTTGTTGTTGTTGTTCTTTGTTAGACTCCTTTTGGCCCTCCTGGGATTCAATCCCATGTTTCCATGTCCCTGTGTGATAGCAGAAACAGTGTGCTAAACCTCTCAGCTATCTTTAGTGCTGATGAACACTCACAGCTTGATAGAGAAATATATCAGAATTAAATAGGTAGAAAATTCACCTTTGTGGATCTGTAGAGACTTCAGCATTCAAAGCTCTTCTCCCTCGGTTTTTGAAAAAGAAAAAGATGTTTAATTGAAACGGAAGCTTGTTCTTGTTTACCCTGCTGAATCAGTCTGCAAGAACATCCTCCATTCGACCTTCACTCCTTTCACTAAGACTTTCATCAAACTGAAAACATGGCTGACCAAGCAACCGTTACAAGCTGCTCAGCTCAGTTCACTCCAGCAGAAATGTGTGCTCTCTGGGTGATTAAGCGATAGCAGAGCAGTAGTAAAAAAGAACATTTAATGATGTGAAATGTAATGATTTTAGTCAACAGGAGCATTAAAGATGTCGAGTAAAGGGTACATGGAAACAAAGTGATCATAAGAGCGAGCAATAAGTGGGGTAAAATTGTGTAAATTCAAGATAACTTGAAAAGCTGTCACTAAGGCTCCCTTAGTGACAGTTTTATTTTGTCACAATTCCTCCTGTTTCATGTCTGGTGTCTTTACTTCCTGTTACCTCTTCTCCCGCTTTCCCTCCCTGCCCTAATGTGTTTCACTTGTGTCTTGTTGTCTCCTCCTCCCAGGGTGTATAAATACAGTATGCTCTCTTTGTTCTGTGCTAGTTCGTTATCTTCCCCTGTGAGTAACCTACCAGCGTTTTTCCTGACTGCCTGCCTGTTCGACCACCTGACCTGAGTTGTTTCCTGAGCCTGCTTTTTCCCTGTCAGTACCTTCGCCTGTCTGGACTGCCTCCTCGTGTTTCTACCCTGCCTGCGCGGTACTCTGTTTTTGGCTTACCCCTTATGTGCCTCAGCCCGATCCTCTGCTCACACTTGTATGACCCTGCCTGCATCTCTAACCGCTCTCTGCTTCCTGTCTGTTCCTGTTCCGTCCCGTGGCCTCTGGTATTAACCCAATGACCTCGGACTATCTCTACAGCCCATTGGATTATTCCTGATTTTCATGAAAAGACATTTCTGTTAATTTTCATTCTGTCTCTGGGTCGTGCATTTGTGTTCTCCCGCCAGTAACCCGGCGTGACAGTAGCTGGTTAAGAAGTAGGTTAGGTTGCAGAATGAAAAGATAAATCTTCAACTTCCAACTAAAAAACTGCAACTTTCATTTAGCAAGAATGTGCTTTGCCTCCTGCTGAAACAACAGCTTAGTTCTGTGCCCCCTGTGCTTGTCAAGAATCTCATTTAAGGCTGAAATGATGTAGTTGCAGAAAATTAAGAGTGTGTTAAGAAGGCCATTCACTTGATATGCTTCAAGTCTTTTTGTCATTCTATCATTAGCACTGATTGTCCCACTCTGGTGTGTTTGATGCATCAGTTAGGTTTAACTCATAAAACAGACCCAACTTTACACAGCTGAGGATTGTCCATCCATCAGTTGATTTCCCTCTGCCAATTTTGTTATTGTTCTCCTCGTGTTGTTCCTCATGATCATTTGAGGTTGTTCATGCCTTTACAGCAAAGATGCATCCAAAGATAGAATAAGGTAAGATAAGATAAGATAAGAAAAGATAGCCTTTTAATGTCATTGTACAGACACCTAGAGCAAGGCTGTGTTTTCTTGTTGCTTGATTTTCATGAAACTTGGTGGAAGGCTGAAGCATGCACCAAGGAAGAACCCATTAAATTTTGGATTAGATCCGAATCACATGGCGGTTACACTAATTCGTCTTCACTTTTGTTAACATTGCTAGATAGGGCATTTGTGCTGCATTCATGTGGTGTCGAAATAATCGAGAAAAACTTCCTCATCCTAATTCCTGGCTCACCTAATCAGTTTCTTTTGCTGTTCCGTGTCACAGAAGTAATGCAAAAAGCTATCAACTTGTTTAAAATACAGCACATCTTCTTTGCAGAGTCCATGCTGTTCCCATATTATAAGTTAAAGCTCTTAAACACAAAAACGTCAGAAGCAGGACTACCCAGCTTTTGGTATTGGGATTGTATTATGTTCTAAGTATCCAGTATGACAATTTTAATCATACAATGCTTCTATATTGCCATCTATTTTTATGTAATTTTTACATGTATTTTAAACAATTCCGGCACTTAGCCTACAAACCGGTATGTAGGTTAAGTACCTCAAGGACAGAGTGCTTCTTCCTCTTCAGCACCATGGACAGCGACATTAAACATCTCTTAGCAGACAAATGCAAGCACACGCTCCTGCTTCTACAAACTCATTTCCACTGAATTAACTAGATGAGTTGTGTTGTTGGTTCCTTGATAAGGCTGTGTTTACCAGAGCACGGCCAGTGACTGCTCCACTTTAATCCCCACCTGGGCCTGAGAAGCGGCCTCTTGAATGAAGATTCCGACGAGAAAACACAACAGGGGATGTAGAGATTTGTTATTTAGCACGAAACATATTGATGTGAAACACTGGTTGGTGTTGTCAGGTGAAACTGAAATACTACATTGTTTCATTTCTATAACTATTTTATGTGTTTGAACACAGACACGTGCATTTTGCATTTCCCTGTGCACAGTTTTAGAATAATTTACTTTGCAAGATATACTGACCTTCACATTAGAGATTAGAGTCTATATCCATGTGGTGTCTGCTAAAGTTTCACCAGAGCCATGCTAATCCCGTCACACTCAGATAAGTCACTGAGAGCCATGTGTTATTCGGCTCTTTGTGTGTGCATGTGCCTGTGTGCATGTGCCTCGAAAAGTCAGATAGCACTGATTTAAGCAGGATTTAAAACGTCAAATCTTCGCTTCGGAAAAAACAATGCGTTGTGAGTCGCCACCCGTCAAACGTCACACTAGAGGGAGGCCATCAAATCTGCCGCCGACGTCCCAGCTGCAGGGAACAGAAGGACGAAAAACTGGAAAGAGACCCGCGAATCAAAGCCAGTGCATGTATATCCCATGATTCCCCCTTATGTCAGGCCTGCCCTGGCTGCATTTCCTCTGCTCCCCCCTCCCTCTGGCGATCATTCATCATGCCTTCACACACACACACACACACACACAGCGAAGGGGGAAGCACAGCTCATGTATCTCAGCAGTACAGCGGCTTCCTGGAACAGGCATGGGGGCCACTGCATAATCAGCTGGTTCTTTTATGCCCAAAATACCTCATCTGCATTAACTTGAACACAGCTGCTTTATCTTATCTCCGCTGAATTGATTTACTGTGAATCACCAGGATTGTACTGCAGATATAATCAGGTTCATGTTTACAAAATAAGCTACAGGACACAATGCCTGAAGTGAAACATTCAGCGGATTGTTTTAATGGGCGAGCAGTCTGCCCACTTGAAGCATTTGTTTATAAAAATCTTGATTTGCATATTTTATAATCTAATATTTAGGTCACCTGCATTGAGAGCATTTAAATATGTATTTTTTTATGCTGCTGTATTGTTACAATAAACACAGCAATCTAAATAATCCCTTATCTTAATTGTGTGGGAGTATATATTTTACATTTAAATTTTAGTCACTGCAGTTGGGATGTTTAATGAAACCCGCTGGGTCTAGTTTGCAGAGAAAAAATGCAACTTTAAAATACAATTGTCTTTGCGAATGAATATCATATGACATCATCCCAAGATGATTTTGCATTGGAGAGGGATTTTTGTATTGTTGTAGTTATTTCCAGCCTATGCACCACTGCAAGAAAAAGATACGCCACTGACACCTCTTTGTTTTTGTTTGTTGCATATTTCACTTTCACGCCAAAGTGCTTTATAACTTTAAAGATTCATCTTTATTATTGGTCTGATCGTGCACCACTTTTACATCTTCGCTGCTGTGGTATTTTAAGCCACGTCCCTGTCTTAAGCTGTTCCCGCTAAAGCGATGTGTCAGGCCTTATTCCCACACCCAGCAGGTTGTTGTTCTTCTTGATAGCTCACCAACAGGCATATTACCAGCCTCGGTTGTTATTGTCACTGATGTACAGCCCCAAGACATCGCCCTTCCTCTGTTCACAGTTCCTCAGAGTGTTATGTGTCATGTAATAAGAGTGTACACCTTTTGTCCAAGCTGGGTCTGCAGGGACCCCGGAGGTAAGGAGGAGGGATGGTGGTGATGGTGGTGGTAGGGAGGGGGGGTGACGTGAGATTGAGGCGACACGTCTGGTCGCTGTCCCTGGGAGACGAATGGGCCGTGGTCACCCCTCGACGTCCCCAGACATCCCCAGATGTTCCCGGACCTCATGCGGCCAGAGTAGTTGACAGGCCCGAGAGACGCAGAGTCACAGCGTGATTAATCACCACACACGCTGTAGCATGCAGCTCAGCTCCCGCTGGCCTCATGCCGAATAACTGGCCACTGCACTACAAAACATCCCCTTCTACAAAGGAAAATATTGACTGTGTTCATAAATGTGAAAAGTTCTCAAATTTCCAAGTTGAGGAGGGCAAAATACTCATGCCTCACTTGTTTATTTGGCTCACATCACGATAATGAAAAAAATGCTGACACAGAGCCTTCATAAGAACACACACAATATATGCAGTAATATATACAAGGACAGAGTTCATGCACAGCTGAGAGTTGGACCCAGTTATTTAAAAAACAAACACTTGTCTTATCCCATGGTTCAAGATACAGGGGTCTATCACAGGTAGAGTTAACACTGAATCTGCCAGGATGGTCTGACAGATTGTTTGAGTTTATAGAATGGAAATAACTCTGTTCAAATTAAAACTACAAGCTTGCAAAACAGAAGTAATGACAGGAGCAGTACAGGAAATTATATAAAACGAGACTAGATCATAATCCAAGAAATGCTTAAACAGTCCAAACACACTAAATACAACACAAGGCAATGGCTGAGATGCTCTCTAGTGAGACAGACAGGACAAACTGGCAGAGACAGAGAGGGAGAGATAAGTAAGGCTGGGGGATTGGGAACAGCTGAACACAATTAGGGGTGGAGCAGATAATCAAGCAAGTTGGGAAAACACCTGAGGGCAGGAAGTGAAGTGACCTGAAAATAGAGTAAAAAGTGAGGACCAAAGTAAAACAGGAAAAAGAAGTATCTGATATAACAAAATCAATGTCATAGCTGTATCACTGGAATGTTACAGAATTATATAAAAACCTCAGAACAATAAATAGGTCCACCCTTCAACTAAGCCATACTCTGACCCTGGACCACTGCACAGTGACTGCACATCACAACCACATCCCTGTGATGTATATGGATCACTCAACTTGTTTTGGGAATGTTCCAAGATCAAATGTGACTTTTTTAACAGGAAGTAAGCATTTTTATGTTTTCGCTTTCATCAAATGAATCATTCATAGAATTCTGTGTATTCTTACTGTTCGAAGACTTACTATAATTGTGCCGTGTGGAATGCTTTTGGTCTATGCTATTAAAAAAGAAACAGCTTTTATTGTAATGGCAATTAACCCTTCCAAAGAAAACACATTAGCTCTACTTACATACTGCATAATGTAATCCACACTCAGTTGCTTTGTACTTGTTTATCGTTAGCTCTTGAATATCATTGTTAGCAGGGGTGTAAATAAAGGCAAACACATTATTTTGGATGTATATAGACAAGGCACCAACAAACTCCTTAATGATTCAATTTACAGCAAATGAAAACCTCTTGCATCACAGATGTCTCAATACATTAATATAATGAGCTGAGACAAGTTTTGTAATTTAGAGTAAAGCTTTTATACTGTGATCTGATAAAACAACACCTGGTGCCTTATTAACAGTTGAGGGCCACTAAGAAGTTAAAGGAAGACACAGTCTCAAATGTGCAGAGCGTGCCAGATTTTTGTCAATAGTTTCATTCAATTTCAAATTATCTACACTCCCTCCTCCCACAGTTCTAATTTTGATGGTTTGTTACTGGGCAGCATTGGCTCTACTGGCCTGGCTTTGTCAGTAGCTTTCTTTTTTTTTATGATGGAAAACACATAACTGACTTTGCATTCATGTCAGAGCCTTCTCCCATTATATATACAACCTTTAGTTATTTAAGAAAACCATTCAATATGGCATAGAGCATTTCTGATTCTATTCTGTCCTTTATTTTCAATATTGATTTCCACTTTTTTTGGCTTAATTAAATCACATTTTTAACGTATGTATATGATTAATATATAGTTTTGTTGGGTATGAGTTAGTATGTGGAGTATACATGTCAGTAAGAGCCAAATTAATTCAATGTCAAAATGACTCATCCTGTTAGAAAGATAAAAAAGGAATCATCATCCTAAATGAATTTGAAACAGCTATCATGGCTAAAAATTGTTGCAGTGAATGCAGACTTCACAGCAGAAAAAAGAAAAGGTACAAGCCAATGTACTCTTTCTGATGGAAACGTTGTGCAATGGTTAAATCATTGTGGTATGAGCAGCACAGATACAACAGCCCCACACTGAGATATGTGCATTTGATGATAGAATCTGACAATGTCACACAGTCCACAGTATACTCACTTTTTTTTGTATTCACTTGATGCTGCTAGCTTTCCCACATCCTCTTCAAACGTGTGTGGGCGGTTTAAGCTGTCATTCCATTTCGAGGGGCAGTATAAGGTCACGGAGGAAAAGTGAGCAGAACAGTATAGAAGCTTCAAAAAGTGTAAGTGCTCACGATGGTCTGATGCCGCTCGCCTACTCTGTTGGACAATAATTAAATCTCTGGAAGCTAATGAGTTTCTTCTGGCTTTTTGAACCTTGCTCGTCAGGACTACTGGCATTTGCTAAGGCTCACTTACAGAAAGCCCCAGAGACAAATTTGAAGAGATATGAAAGGACTGTTTTTATTCTGACAATCACTATTATTTGTACACCGAAAAATCAATTTGGCTGTCAGTAAGCTCTATGTAACTTTAGAAAGATGGAAAAACACAATCCTCTTTTTGAAATGAAAAGTTGAATTCCTGAGCAATAAAAGAAACCTTTAGCACTCGGTTGACGCAGAACATAGTCTGGTATGACTAATAGGAATAGTACAAAAGTGTTTGCCCTGATTATTTGAGTAGTTGAAAGAAATTGGCGTACGTTGCTTGTTGTTATGGTGACACACGTCATTGGGGACCTAAATTGTCATACCCCATAGTTTAGAGACAGAAAGCTTGCCAGTAAGATAGCATCTAAAAGTATTTAGACCAAATGCAGCTGCTTGCCACCATGAAACATTTTGGAACTAGCTAGCTAACTGTTATAAGGCCGCCCAGCTAGCTAGCTTACTAATTGCGCCATGTTTCTGTTACACTGGATACACAAAATGACCCAAACCAAGTTATTACTCATCTGATGTAGCAATGTGCTTTCCGACACTATGTCAAATGTGTGTGGATGATCATTAGGTTAGGCTGGCTCTCCATGCTTCCTTTTACTTCACTGTTTGGTTTGGGCATTAGCCTATTGCAAAACCAGCCTGATCTCACAAAACTACGTGAAATGACTTCTTAACAACAAATCTCATGCTAGCGGCAAATAATGTGAGAAAATTAGAACGCTCCGCTATTTTCACAAAATAACGTGAAATGACCATGACTTTCTGACCAAATTTGGTGGAAAAAACCCACCTCAATGACTTGGTTGACGGTTGATAGAAAAGAAGTAAGCCTACTATAACGGCCACAGTGTTTTGCAATGGCAATGATAAAAATCAAATTGGTCGTATTATCTTACTATGTTGAATATGGGAATCTCCTTTCCACGATTTCTATGGTATGATCAGTGGGTGCTATGTTAACTTAGCTAACATTAAACAGATCCTGATACAGTCAGATAATACAGTCAGTGAACTGAATGCACTATCATTTCCTTTCTTTGTGTATCACCATTTTACTGGTTTTATAATAAAAGTTAAGCAAGAAATAAACAGAAGTGACATGTCTGTTGCTTCCTGTGTGTTGTCCCATTCTATTAGCTCTCAGTCGACTCACATAATGATGATATCTTTGAAGAAACTGACTCAAGAGAATCCAGGAAAATTAAGGGAAATCTAATATGCCACTTTCTATATTTCAGTTTTCAATCCTGCACAAAGAATATTCTTTTATTCTATTTTTTGTTATTTCTGGTGCAGCAACCTGTCTTATTCTTCCTTGGTTTAAGCTGCAGGCACTCTTTGAAAAAGTTTATTTTTATAGGAAACAAGTTGACTTCTCTTGTTATAGGAAATTAAGGTTTTTAGGGCTTCCTCTTATGACGGCATAACTTGATAAGATGGATATTGTTTTGCAGAGCTCTAACATGAAGTCCCTGTTTTCTTTGTAATTTAAAACTAAGCATCACAACAACAAGGAGTACCATTTTAGGTGTCCCTGTGCTTGTAATGTAGAAACATTTCCCATTGCTCCAGTGAGAAAAGCTCCAGAGGCAGTAAGGATAATTCAGTCATTACTTACATAATCCCTTTTGTTATCAGCCTTTCTGTGCATACAGTATTCTCTAGAGGATGTCGAATACGTAAAGTATTGCAGTGATGGCACATCAACTGACAAAACAAACAAGCCACAGGGAACATAACTGCACCTGTAATTGACAGTTCAGTGACGGCTCATTATCCCTTTATTGGGTTACATAAAGGACGGTGAGGAGAAGAGTTGTGCTGTAACTCTGAGGATTTCCATGCTCGTTTGTTTCGCCGACCGGAATCATTCAAATGCAAATGTTCCCTAACAAAGGATGGTGCTTTCAATTTAATACTGCTTTTTTT
>CAFUXE010000303.1:896656-911443 GCA_903364295.1 Serranus cabrilla | reverse complement strand
AATCTTCAGAGGGTCATCCTTTTACACTGCCTTTGTCAAAACAACCTGGATGACTAATTTTAAAGAATAATATGTAACATTTCAGCATTAAAATGTCTAAGAACGAGTGGACCTATGTTCTGTATTTTGTTGAGTTGTGTATTTACATTATCCTAAATATTTACAATATATTTCAAACCTACGATATGCAATTTAAATCAAGGACATGCTCCGTGTCCACCTGTCAATGGCATTTTTTCCTCTTTGTGAATGCACCATCAGTATGGCTGTCGACGAGAAATGGTCAGAAATGTCTTTTTAACTAGTTTAAAACCACATTTTTATGAAACATTTTCAGAACCTGGTTACATATTTTAACTGGATACATGATTTTAGCCATTTGAAGTTTGGATCTTGCAGTCCCACTGCAGGAGTACTAAGTGCACAACTCCATTACTTGGGTCCAAATCAAAGTGGATCTGTCAATACTGTATTCATGTTTTAATGGTTTTAATGTCAATGCATTGAATGTAAGCATTGTATTTATTTGACAAGATTAAACATATTTCCAAAATGTCTTTTGTCAGTTACTCGATCTTACCTTTTGTTAACTAATAGGTTATGCGCCAACAGTGGATTTTCCCAGGACTTGATCCCAATATGACAACTTGTATAAGAAATCCATAAAAAAGTAACCCACAAGTAACATAAAAGCTTCAACTACTATGGGCACAGACAACTCAATAGAAATGTTTAAGCAACATGCTTTCTTAGGTTCCCAGTCTCCGAAATTGACTGGTGGGCGTAGGAGCAGTAGTTTACATTGATTCATTTTTCTCCTTTGTTGAACTTTACAAAAGAAAAGAAAATTCACATGCTGGCTTCAAGGCTGTACTTCAAAGTAACGAGTACTTTGGAGCCTTCAGCTGTAGTGGAGTCAAAAGTATAATATTTGTCTTTGAAATACAGTGCAGCAAAAGTCATAAAAACCACCCGATTGGGACATTATCAAACAATTGAACTTTATCCATGCTTATCATCCCAGATGTATGGGCAACTAGGGGCCTTCTCTTCCTACTAGTCGGTTGTTTAGTTGTTATCAGCTGATTCAATGGCTGCTGGCTGTTTGGCTACATTTCATTTTCACTTTTTTTAGGTTAAGCCAGCAGTTTAAAACATGCGACAGTTTACTTTGGTTTAGGCCACCAAACTAAGGTTAGTTTCTCTTAGACTAGGGTTGTCAGAACGCCACAGAGTGACTTTCCATGCTTTTTCTACCTTACCTTACTACCCCCTTTTGTTTCAAACTTCATGACATCACTTCCGCCTTTGAGTCGTTCATAATAACTACAGTCACTAGAGGGCACCACCAAACAATACATGTTAATATACCAGCCTGTTCAATGAGCTGATAACAACCGGCTGTACCTACTAGAAGGTAAAATAGGCCCGTACTTGCCCATACTTACAGAATAATAAGTACTAAGAAACACCCATTCAACAGTCTGACAATGATCAAATTGTAAAAACATAATACTGACACAAAGTATTAATACTCATAAATGTACTCAAGTAAATGCACTTCATAACTGTCCATCTCTGTGGAAAACATTTTCAGCATTTTTACTGGTCCTGTCTGTTAGTTTCCAAACAATGAACACTGAAAGAATTCTAATTGGGAAAAGCTGACTGAGATGAGGCATTTTTCCATCTTTTGTTACTGTTGTGATTGAAAGACCCTTCGCGGCAGAAAATTACATATTGCAAGTTTAAATGAAAAACTGAGTGCCTGGCCGTTTTTATTAAGCGTATGTTTTGTGTTCAGATAATTTCTCATCAGGTCCAGTCTTGAACAAGGACACGGCTAAGTATCAGCCGACGCCCTGTTACTCTATTATACACTGAAGATGTACAGTCGGAGGTCGTCCCCCTCTAGTCTTTTTTTTTTCTCAAGCCTCAGATCTCGCATCAAAGCTGGGCCTGAAATGAAAGTATGATGATGCTCACATCTGCAGTGACAGTGTCTTTTTTAGTACGAATCCTTTTATGTGTCGCAGATGAAAAACGGTAAATGTGGAGCAAACAAATTTAGCCTGTATCAGATAAAGAAAAGTGCCAGTCGGCACAAAGCGTACTCTGTCCTGTCAGGTCACTTTAGCTACGTGCTTGACAGATAAAAAAGGTCAACCTGACCCAGTTCCTGCTTGGGATGAGTGACTGGAAGAAGCACAGGTCACAGTCCGGTGAAAAAGTGAACGTGTCAGAGTGGAAGAGAGATAGAGGAGGAGACAAGGACGTGAAGAGAGTCCTGGTGTCCGCGTTCAAACAATCCTGGAGCAATCCCAGACCCAGACCGTGGCTGAAATCCGATTAACTCTTTTCAGATAGCAATGGCAGATTGTCTGTAAATACCTTTTATTTTCAATTTCAACGATTTTGGAGAAGAGTATCTTTGAGGAAGCTGAGAGCAGCTCTGACATGATGGCAGGATATCCCTTCCCCCCAAATGTTTCAAACCAACCAGAGGGAGAGATCACTATCATTTCAACCGTCTCAAAAGACAGATGCTATCTGCAGTCGGGGCGACATCACTTAAAGAAAAAAAATGATAAACCTTGAATTGGGAAGGGAAAAAAAAGAAAAACATTCCTCAGGATATCCATTTTCTATTAGCAGTGCTTTTGTTTTTGCTTTCAGCGTTTCCTGTGATGTTGTCTCCTATCAATTTGACCCCTCGAGAGTCTGTTTTATTGTTGTAAATATGACTCAGAATAATACGAACATAACTTTGATCAATTTAACATGGAAACACGTGGGGGGACTATATCCACTTCATTCTTTCAAACAGTATTTCATTTATGTCTGCTGATGAAGCAGAAGCAAAGATGCGAGCACTGGAATGTGCATACAAAATTATCCCCATGCCTACAGCAGTACATCAAATGTGTTATGTTATATATATATATCATATGCAGTATTTTGTAGTATCAAATGCATCAAAAGTGCACAATTGTTCTGGTGTTATTGATTTCTCAGCCAATCTGAAGCAATTAGACAGAGCCTTCAAAAGGTCATGATGGGAAAAATATCTCCTGTACTGCAATACTTTTTGGGAATATGTATCAAAATGAGTGAGCACTGGTTGTGACAGGTCATTGCAGCCAATGTTACTTCAACTAATGCCACAACCAGACATCAGCAGAGAGATGTGGAGTGCCGGGAAGCTTTTCTTGGGCTCCAGCCCTGACTGCTTTCATAAAAGCCCAGAATCATTCTTAAAATATGCCAGACTTTGTGCCATTTCCCCTCAGTCTCTCTGACTGCACTGGCAAAAATATAAATATAATAAAAAATAGGGCAAAAGTTTGAATACTGAGGAAGTATGACCATGTCTGCCTTAACCCTGTGATGGGGCGTTGTTACCACTGTTTATGTTACGACTAAACAAATCAAATATAATTGAGTGAGTGTTGTTCTGCTGGCATAGTATTCAGGACATTTAGGACATATTAAGGACAATATTTACTCAGCATTATTTGGGATTCTTGATTTGCAAATAGAACAGTCAAGATTATCATGGGATGGATTCAAATGTAGCAGATTTGTCAGCTTGACATTAATTGTGTGAACTATAGTAAACCATAGTATAACAAAAACAGCTTTCAGCATTGCTGTATACACCAATTTCCCAGCCTTCCTATGTAATGCAACATAAAAATGGTAACATAATACAATTTCTGTGTCTTTATAGGTGACAATGGGACAGCTGTAATGTTCATTGATATGATTTCAGAATAATGAACACAATACGATACAAAATAATTTGGAGGCCCTATAGGGGATTATTAGGCTTTGGCAACTGTCATGTTTTTCCCAAATGATGTAAACATTTTTAGACATTCTAAGTCAAATTGCTTAAAATAGTGCACGCAGCTGCAAAAAAATGGGAAAAATAATGCCAGAGGGAGCATACCTCTGGACCCAGCAAGGATTAGGCTGAGCCATATGCTTTATACAAAGATGGATGGACTGACATTTCCAAAAAGTGCAGCCAAAACATCTCCATTTCCCTCTAGTGGCTGGCTGAAGGACAGACCATAAACCCCGCCTCTGCGTATTAGTGGATGGGACATGAGCCAAACTAAAAACTCAAAGTACACTTCACTTTGATTTGTTATTTGATGGTATAAAACAGGGTTAGGGTCTGAATTGGTTGAATGGGTATTTTGGGAAGGAACTTGGCTCTGGCTCCAAATGATGTCAGAGGACAAGATGGCAGCAGCCGTATCCAGGATATTTTGACTTCACTTTTGTACAGAGGGAGGAAGTGGAGACATGTTGTCCATTCTTTATACAGTCTATGAGCTGATCCGTCAATGTTTGAAAATATCCATCCCTCCTGCTACTGTCTTATATTAGGCAAGTATTAAACGTGAAATGCCCACAGTAATTCAACAAATTCACCAAATGGGTGAAGTTAAGGACACAATGCATGTAAAGACAGCATTGGGTGCTGAACAGAACAATAAAGTATGCATCGAACAACAATAAAATGAGCTTAATCGACCAAATAGACTCCAGTTAACAGAATCTGATAAATGACACAACAGCCAAAGGTTTTTCATGACCTGCAGGCATCTTCATAAAGCAGTTGTCCTCATTTCCTTCCTTTGACATGCCACTCACACATACTGCGACATCTTTTCAGGGAGCTTGATCAATTTCACGGTAGTCTGCAGAGTTCCCAGCGAGGAAGTGAGTTTGAGAGGCTGTGATAGCATCGGGCGTCCCCTTCCTCACCCACGCTTGGGTTGTCTAATCGGCCCTCCAGCTGCATCCAGCCAGATGAAGGGAACCCTGTTGACTCCTAATCTGTGTCGCCCGTGATCCGTTCCCCACCTCAGCAGCACATGCGCTACTGGATGCGGGAGTGAGAGGCGGGGAGTATCCGTTTGTTTTCTTCTTGTCATCGTGGAGGTTAATGGAAGCAGAGGCATGAACCGCTTGAGGAAACAAAAGACAGAATGTTTGGTTTCACCGTGTGCAAGCTCTCTCTTCCTCTGTCATCTCCTCCGCCTTCCTCTTCCTACGACCCTGTTCTTTGTTTGTCTTTTTTGTCTTTCCCCTGTTTGATTCCTGGATTTACATTTTTTATGCCTCTACCTTTGTTTCTATCTCCCACTGACAAGGAAAAAAAAACAGGGAAAAGAAGAAAACAATGCATTTTTGATTGTACATAGCTATTTATTTTTGCACTAAATACATGTGTTAGAATAATAAAAGAGTTACTTTTTAAAGAACTTTTCTCTGTTCTTTACAACTCTCTATGAACTTGGGCCGCCATGAGTGCGGATGGTGTGGGCGCAGACAGTTATTTAACAAAATCATATTTTGATGAATATGTCATAATCAGTTCCACTTAGCTGCACTAATTGACAAAGCATGTTTCCAATGTTTCACTGCGTGGTAATGAAAAGCTTGCAAGGTTGAGTTCCAAATTCTCCAGCCTTGCTCTGCAGATTAATCGCTTAATTGTAAATTAAGCACAAGTGTGTAACACATAAGACACTAAAACATTTCTAAACATGCTTCATTTGCTTTGATTCTTTTTCATCTGCACTCAGTTAACGTGTTGGCTTTGTGTTCCTGTGATTATTTCCTTATTATTTGTTAATCCTGTTGTCTACATCTAACACGACATGGTTTTAATCCCCTGTGACACAATTTTCCACACTGTGGAACACTTAACAAGACCAAAACACTTTCCCGCTGCATGGTCATTGCATAATTTATTTGATGAGAAAGTGTACTATGACAGGAAATCATATCTAGCTATTAAAAGTTTGCAGGAGGGAACTTTGCAGAAGAACCCTGACTGACTGAAGCCTCTGTGCCTCTGCAGGAACCTAGAGGCAATAGCATGCAGAGCTCTGTGCAACTTAAATACATTTACATTCCATTTTATGAGACTGCGCTCTGCATTGTTTTATCACACTTATCGTTTATAAATAAAGTAACCTGAGCCTCTAGTTAATTGCATCATCTCAACTGTATAAGGTTTATTTTAAGCTGACTAATCACATTTGGTTAAAGTATATGACTAAATATGTATTCTTCATGATGATGTTGATGTGCAGTAAATAAGTGTTTAATATGTTTAAACATTTACTCAAGTACTGTACTTAAGTACAGTAAGTGAGGTACTTGCACTTGTCCATTTTATGTAACTTTATATTCTACTCAGCTACATTTTGATTTAACATAGAACATAATCAATTTAAAGGGGTTAGACATATTAAACCTCAATACTCTGGTGTGTCTGTCTTTGTTGGTTTGTTTGTGTACGAAATAACTCAAAGAGTACTGCACAGATTTGGATGAAATTTTCAGACGTGTGTAGATTTTGCAATTTATATTGCAAATTTATATTATTGTGTCAGTGACCATATTACCTTCACTAATTTCCGCCATAGTGGATGAAATACTTTAATGCTAGTGTACTCCCAAAATACATGCTTTCAATATAATCCTTCCGATATGCAATTTGGTATTGCGTAACTGACCCTATTGCCTTGGCGGAGGTTTGTGCTCTTTAAATGCTTATTTAGTTCTAATCTTTAATAACTAGAAGTTACACATCTTCGTTTAGTCCATGGGCCCTTTTTTGTATTTTTTTTTTTTACTTTCGATATAATTAATATTGCCTCACCAAAACAGCTCACAGCTTCCAGATGTTTAACAGAGTAGATGAGTGAAGATTCAGAAAGAAAAAAAATTGCTGTTACATTTTTGTTTCTGTGACCTTCAGAAGACCAGAAAATAGCTGTCTGCGAACCACCCCGGTCTCCCCTAAAACAGTAAACCTCTCCAATCAAGGCTTTTACAAATACACCTCTGTTACTAATCTCTTATTTTCTTGATGTGAAAGGCTAAAAATTAAATCACAAATAATACAGAGCCTCATCAGCCAGGATCCAGAGGCCAATCTCTTCCTGGGAAGCGTTAAAAACGTCCACTGCTGACTAATTTCTCCACATCTCTGCCCATTAAACGTTAGAGCTCAACCTCTGTCAGCCTTCTCCTTCTCTTTTATCTTTGTCTCACTTTGTCCCCAATCTACAATATCCTCCTCTTCCTCTTTCAGAAAGAGAAAGAGGTCCCATTACAATGTTTAACGAAGCCAAGGGGACCGAGTCTTGTAAATACATCTTCAATCAAACTGAAGATAAAACATGTAAATGAGAAAAAAGCGTAGAGTCTGGAAACTTGCCGTTACATGTGCTGTCAGCGGAGAGGGCACACAGCGGGTAGACCGGGATCTTTGGATAAAAGCTCAGCAGCCAGCAGCTCAAAGGCCCCCACTTCATGTATTTAATTTTCATGTAATTACTGGAAAACAAAGGAGATTGAACAACTAGAAACATGTAGCACAAGGAATTTGCCAGTAATTGAGTATCTTTATGGATGCAGACTTCTCTTTTGATCTCAGCTTGAACTATGAAGAAAATGACATACTTTGTACTCTGCTCTTGCACTAAATACATTTATTGAATCACTACAACACATCCTCATCTTATTTCACTCCTTGTAGACCCTCAATGGAGCATAAATCCTTTGTTAAATAAGAGTTATATATAAGAGACCGTATAAAAATTCAGAACCTCCTTCGCACAGATTTCACAAAGAGCTGTCACAATGTTACAGCTGAAGGCACACACTTGATTTAAGCGAGTATTACAACCCATTACTGATTGGATGGTAAAGAAATGTCAAAATAAAAGCCTTCAAGAAAACCTCCAAAAGCTTTCGTTATAATAATCTTAAAGTCTTTAAAATCCAAAGTCCAATTAACTACAAATAACGGCAATGGCTTTTGGTTTCTTGGACAACTAATGAAAGTCTTCTATCGGGGTTTAATTAGAGAAAGTTTAAAAATTAACAGAGTCTATAGTATTTTTTTCAACTATATTTGACCCAAATGTCCATGGCCTGTTAAAGGAGAACACTAGAGGACATAGCACTGATCCCTGTGGTACTCCATCTAAATTGGATAGTGGAGGTATATGTTAAACACAAAACCTTTCAAATGGAAATCACAAACATATTCTTCTATAATCAACCTAAATGATCCTCACTTTTTATTTTTTAAGAACTGTTTTTCCTTGTCTTTGGACATCATTGAAAACGAGGGACTCTCACTGGGATCAAGGCTTAGGTAAAAGTTTGAAAAAATGAACCAAATCTCTGTTCCTTTTTCCAAACCTTTACGGCTTAGTTTGTGTCCTATACTTAACCAAGTAGTTCTGTGTCACAGTGTTAAATACATAAAACAGCAAACGTCACATGCATAAAACAATGTTCATACAACCCCATAACATTTAATAGAATGGTTGTATTCTGTGAGATATCATACGAACACGTGTTCATTGGAGCCCATTATGCCAGTTTAACCGCTAACCAAAAAAAAATGTCTGATGTACTGTACAGAATGTACAGCAGTCATGCACTTAAATATGAGACATGCATACAGTGAAGGATAATGTAAACAGTATGTCACAGTCACCCAATGTTATATTAACATTTAATGTATGCAGGCAGTGTGGGCGTGAAGCCCTATTAACTGTTGAAATGTTGCACGGAATATAAAGCATAACAAAACTCAGTTTATATTGGAGAATGTAAATCAATTTGACACATAGATGTAGTCTTTATAAACTACATGTTTTCATAGCAAATGTTCTGTTAGGTGACATTTATTAATTAACATCAAGACAAATTTATAGACTGTAAAACTAGTGGTGAGCCTCCTGTGCTTCCATTTGTCAGAGAAGCTCTATATGAGAAAGTAAGGAAGCATCTGAAACTTTTAAATATTCCCAGACTGACTTCTTTCAAGTTACCCTAATCCAGACACTTCAAATGTCTGCCTTTAAATGACCAAATTCACACTTTCCTCTAAATTATTCTGCAGCAGTACAGGGTGGCAGTGATTGACAGTGGCATGGAATTGGTGTGCCAGTTTTCTGGCACGGGGAATTTACTAAATGAAGATTCACAGCTCAACAACACACAGGGAAAAAAGAGCGAGAACACACAGCACCACCCCTGTCAGTCTTTCACATTTGTTGCAAGAGGCCATCAAAAGAGCAATTTGTTGCGCTATAGCACTGAAGTATTTTCTGTTAGACTTCAACACAGACTACAGGTATCAGTCAGTTTCTTAGTTGTGTTGCCATTTGAGCTCTATGACAGTTTATCTTTGATGAATCAGGAAATGTTTTGTTGCAGGGTATGTGATGCAATGATCCATGTGGTTGTGGTCGTTAAAATAAAGTGTTTGAATCCAGAGTTTTGGATTAAGGCACATTCAATGTTACTTTAATGAGAGTGAAGAAAGATAATTGTTTCCTTTAAAAATCTTAATTCATATGACATCCAAATGGATTCAACATTCCTGAAGTAGTGAAGTTTTATTCCCTTTTTTTACATAGGAAATCCAACTCATGCTGTCCATGTGTTTGATAAATAATAAAAATAAAAAAATAAGAACAGTGAAGGTCAAGACTGCTGTGATGATATAACAGAAGGCAATTTATCTTTAAGCACTTTACAGAAAGTATCAGCCACAGAAGAGTGTTTTGCTGATAGCAGACAGGCACCTGCTGAACCTTTTCAGCTCACCCGGCTAAACGTTTGCTAAAATTACACAACAGAAACTGGCAGGATCATACAACATCATGATTTTTTCAAATATTTGATATCAAGCATTAGATCAACCCTCCATACCCTATTATCATTATTTGGTTAGATTTTCTGCAAGACATCAGAGTGTAACTATAGTACAAATGTGGAGTCACAGACTTCTTCTTGCCCCTGGCAGAGTTTTGTTATATAACTCCGTGAACTGCTGCTCCACAGCTTCATTTATGATGCATACTATTCCAAGTCAGAAAAATCAGTGCAATGATTAAATAAAAGCCAGATATTGTCTAGATGTATACAGAAATGCAAAGTAAAAATCTAAAAGCCAAATAAAAACCTCTACTATGCATGTTTATGGCAAATCTTGGGTTAACCCATCAAGAATCTGCCCCCTTTTTGCAGAAAATTGGGGTTGGGAGAAAGAGCGGGGGGTGTAGGTCAGCAGTATATGTTGTATACGTGGTAAAAATAATGTGAAAACTGAGATACAGATGCTGTAGTAAACATACACTCTAAACTGACATCTAACACAATTGCCACAAAGTCAGGAGTGGTTCAGAAACCATAACAAAATGTTAAACAAACAACCCCAACACAAAACTGCTGGAAAACAAAAGGTCTGGTGGACTGGCAAAATTAACAAAAGAAAGGGGAACTTTTGGACCAACCCTCAATGGGCCAGCAGATCCAAAAGAACCCCTTCTACCACTGAACCATAACTAAAACAAGAAATAGAAATAAACACTGAAAACTGAGCCACCAGTCCCACCAGAATACAAACGACAAACCACACCAAACAAAAGGCCTGAGCACCAGCTACAGGCCGCTCTGCAACTGCTGCTGCTGCAGCTGCTGCTGCCACCCCCTCTTTGTAACCTCCCCTCAATCAGCCTCACTGGCTGCACCTGAGGGAAAACAAGAATCAAATGAGTGACAGACTCATGAGCCAATGGAAAAGGGGGAGCACGTAACAGCACAGAACTGAAAAACTATAAGGGCTCAGAATGTTGTGATTGGAGTAAATGAAGGCCATTCCCATACTCATAATTATGTCTCATAAGTTTGATTGTTGATACCATTTTTGGTGCAAAATGTAACCATTTCTGACTACTCTCGAATTGATACAAATTGTATCCCTCCAAATTATCACATTAAGACACCAAGACCCCAAGGAACACCATAGAAAAAGCCATGCTGTGATTTGGTTTGAGTTTTTTTCAGCGATTGGATAGAAGTCACTTTTGTTCTTTAAATTGCTATTAATATGCTACTTGTTCCTGACATTTTCTCCAGCAACTACTCTCTAGCTCCCAATCTTTTGCTGATAATTAATTTCTTATTCTTTTTCCCATTTATATTCTAATCTACAATGGTGGACCTTTGAAAGATTTTCTATACTTGAAAGATTTTCCTCAGCTGTATTTAATTTGTCTTCATCTAAATGTTTCTTGAGATAACATCTCTCCTGAAAAATGTAATAAATATTTTGGTCTAACTCATATTTGGAGGCCATCATTTTATATGAAGTTGTTTCTTAGGCACACAGTGGTATGAAATTATTCTTATGGACACATCTTTCCAAATGGGCAAATTGTTTTTATGTTGTTGTTGTTAAAGTGTGGCTTTGGTGAATCCAAGAAAACCCCTGAAACACCAAAGCCCCGCAATAACATAAACATAGTAACCAATCAAGGCAGCACTAGACCAGAAACTCACATGTTCTGTGAGGTATAATTACTGCTTTTGTCAATGAGACTGGTTCTTGGATAAGAGCCTAAAACGACTGCAGTTTCCCTGCATAAACTTAAACAGAGCTGTCCGATGGCAATGTAAAGCAGAGAAACTATTCTTAATATAACAAGCATGATATTGATTTTCCTTAGGTGGCTGCTGCCCCCATCCACAGCAGTACATTGCTTAGCTCCTCCAAACTGGGGTCTTGTCAACCTACATTTACTGTAGGTAATACACGGACTATGGATAAGTACCTGATACAACCCCACTTCAATAACCTGAACTATCTTTTAAATGTTATTATTTTACTGTTAGCTTAATGCATTTATTATAATAAAATGACACGTGGATGTTTCTGCTCTGATTTCTCTCTCGTCTAAATGTTGTTGTTTTTTTCTGATAATTCACCAGTTTTATGTGATATTGCTAACAACATCTCCTTTGGCAAAATGATGCAAGAACATAAATGTCTGAAGTCTATCGTGAGTTTTAATATTTTTACACTTTATGGCCATTCATGGACTGCCAAGCTAAATGCAAGTGTGTGCAGCAGTTGCCATTTGGATTATAGACATTCTTATTCAGCATAATACTGAGCTCAGGGCAATAAATCATGGAAATAACTGGAATGACTAAATGATGGTTTATCACGCTTCAGGCTTGTTTTGTCTGGATAGCTGTAATCAACATTTACACAGAGACAGGTGGACAGAAAATCAAACAGCTCTCTCTTCAATTTATTGTCATTTGCAACCTGAATGGTTGCGTGATTAAAGTGGATATTGCTTAATTTAATAGAAATACATTTGGAACAAGAAATGAATTAAGAATAGTTTTCAATGCTGCTTTTTTTAGTGTCAACATTGAGGCGTTCAGCAAATTAAATGTTTCACACCACATCTCATTTCGGCTAGAATCTGCTTCAGGGGTAAAAGCACATTGAGATGCATCTAATGAAGTGAGTGTGACTACAACATTATGTAATTATCTAGCTCATAAATTTCCCGCAGTTACTGTTATGTGTCTTTTATTAGCAAACAACTACCAGCCTATGAACCGTTAGTCACCTTTATCCTTGGTTAAACTTTTATATTTTCCTTTTGACTTCTGCACGAATATATGAATATATAACATGAAAAAAGCAAGAATTTGGATTAAAAGTCACACAATGAAGAAACTGCAAATTTCTTCAACAAGAATGTGAAAGTTGGCAGCACAACCGGGAGTCACTTTATGCTCACAGTTTTTAATTAAGATGTGAGAGACTGTGCAGTGATTGCCTTTGTGATATGGGCGTGCAGAAACATCATTTCCTTTGAGAAGCTCCTCAAAGACTCTGGTAACTCATGACTGGATTCTTGGCAGGGCTGTTTTTCAATTCCTTCCCTTTCCGCCCTTTCAGATGTACTAGAACTGCAGTGACAGTCGCTCCTGTAGGCAAACTGCAGGGTGACTTTTGAAGTGGGACACTCTCTAAAAATGGTATTATTTGGTTTTAATTTGTGGTGGAGTTCAGCGCCTGGGGGTGTGAGCTATATGGAGTTTAAAAAAAGGGAAAGAAAAATGTCCATGTTTGATATTCTATGAAATACAGAAACATGAGAAAAGAAAAATGGGTGGGGAGAAGGACAGCAGGGGACAAAATCCATTTGTTGAAAGAGAGCAGAGCAGGATATCTGGGCAGAGAATCAATAGGATAAGAGGTTATTAGCTGAGAAATGTCACTTGAAACATCGATCATCATCTCCATCGACTGCTGGGACATGTAGACACACAGGGTCAAAGCAGCTTATCAGTCAGCACTGATGGGAAACTATACAGTGAGGAATAGATGAAGAGGTTTACACAAACTCATAAAAAAATGTGGAAACACATATGGCCACATGTGCCCAAATGGCAAGACACTAAATTGAGGTTATCAGTCATCAAATGGAATTCAGTGGATCAAAGCAGCATTGATTTCTATAGACTGAAAGAGGTGTATTTGCTCTAAGTTAAGTAAAGGTACTGCAAGGTAAAAATCATGCATTTTAAATTAAAATATTTTCAATGTATTCTTTCAGTTTACTCGCTGAGAGCTCAGCAACATAATAAAGACAAAACAAGTCCTCCAAACCATATGACCACATAGCTTGTTTATTCCTGCCTTCAAATACGACCCACAGAAGCGCTGCCATACTGGTGGTAATAGATCAAGGTGTCCGCATACCTAAATGTATCCATTGCGGTTTGAAAATGTTGCAGTTTTGGGCAAAAAGTACATTAGGTGAGAAAAAAAAGTAAAAAATAAATGCTGTACATTCCATAATGGAAGTAATAACATGTGAAACATGCATTTGCAAGCATTTTGCATGTCAGTTTTATTGAATTTAGGCTACAAAACCACTGATCTAGGTTTAGAGCAAAAACAAATGATGGTAATTCCTTACAAAAGTACAAATGTAGTTCGTTGTTACGAGGGTGACGTGACTACCGGAAGTAAGATATTTATATAAAAACATGATGCACAAAGTGTGAAGCACAGAAGTTCTGTGATGTTTAAATCAAAGTTTACTTTTGTTTTAAAAGTTTCTCAGTGAAAGTCAGATGATTGTTTGAGCTCTGTATTGCGGTCAGTCATTACTGCTACTGCAGCTAGTGGATGGTGTGGGTCAGTCTGAAGCTAAATTTGCTGCCAGTAGAAACAGCTGTTATGGTTTATTTTGAGGGACGACTTCTGTAGTACTAAGCTTCTATTTTTAATATATATTCAATATCTTTATTGGATGCACCAAACACCAAGGCAAACTCCTTGGCAATAAACCTTATTCTGATTCATATTCTAATTCAGATTCAGCAAAAATATAAAGGCAAATGACATCACTGGCCATTTATACCACTTAATGAGATGAATTTTACTTGACAAGGGCCTCTAGTTGTTGTTGAGATAATGACTCTTTTCAGAGGAAATTGCAGGAGCATGACGTTGCTATAGCGCTACACTTGTAAATCATCTGTAGAGAATGTGACTCAGACACCAGAAACAGCTGTTTGATGTTGGAAGATGCAAACATCTGTTTCAACCGCCTTAAATATTCAAATTCTTGATCACAAATGGGTGTTTTTCCTCTCAGCAGGTTGATTAGCTATCACAAGTAGCAAGAATGAGCATGAAAATCGATGAACTAATGGTCCATCAGCTTTGTAACCATCAAAGGAAGACGTTCTCACTCTTCTGTCCACAGTCAATCAGTGCTGGAATTCCTCCACCACCAATGTGACACAGTTGACAACCAAAGCTTTCATTAGATCTTTCTTGGCAAAGCTGCTTGTGGCAGCTTGTAATCAAATCCCAGGTGTGTTGTTAGCAGTTTTCTCATATTACTGTCTCCA